>JAVQJG010034274.1:0-13067 GCA_036024015.1 Craterocephalus amniculus
GGCATCTCCAACACATGCCGGCGAATGCAAATTAGCATGTGTGGAAAGAGCAGCCGGACTCGCCTCTGCTGGAGATCAACAGAGGAATATTGATATGACAATGCAAGGGGCTTCCCTTACTCAGACAGCAGGGGCCACTGGCCTCATGCAAGGAAAGGGTGGAGTTGAATTTGGGGGTGGGGGGGGTACCATAAGTGTTTCACAAAGATTGATTCATTAGTAGTTTCCTTGACAAGCTGGGTGGGCCCTGAAAAAAAGTGTAGCGTGTTGAACTGGTGGCGTGTAAGTCGCTGGTACGGTGACAGATCAGGATATATCACCCCGACCTTTCGCTTCACATATTAAAATGAGAGCCTGCAACACGACTTGCCACACCACAGGACTACTACTCTTGCATTTCAAAAATGCAGGAGGAGCAGGATGAGGCACTGATAGGTGACAGTGCAAGGGAGAACATTAATAATTTACGAATGTCTTCCCTGTCAGAATATGGCTTGCTATGATGTGCTGTCATATTCTCCCCCTTACGCCAGATGTCAAACCTCACAGACAAGTGCGTGGCATAAATATTCTTTCGATTAAGGATGTGCACAGCCTATGGCGTCCCATATGCATTGATGTGAAAGTAGTCTTTAACAAATAAAAGCAAATGCTACCTCTACTGCCTTCTGGTTTACATTACAGACCAATTAATGGCTTCTGTATCATTATTAACACTTCCACATCCACCACACAGCAACAGCTTCCTACATGAGAGCTCATAAAATTTTACAGCCCCACTCTCTTCCATCTCCTCATGTGGTTAAAGGAGACATTTTTTTGTTGTTGCTGGGTTTTTTTTTCTGTGATAAATGAGCGTGAATTATTCGATGTCCACAAAAACTAATCTGTTCATTAAAAAGGATCTGCCACCTTCACAGGCACTCCGAGCTGCCGCAGATCAGTGGCAGCCATTTAGGAGCCGTGAGAATGGCAGTTGAGCATCTCAGCTCCTCTCTGGGTGGTTTGTTACATGTGGTTGACACATTTGCATCTTCAAAGATGCGCACAGACAAACTCAATATGTGTGAAAATGTCTGGGCGGCATGTGGAAAACCCCCAGTCCTTCGTCTGAGGAGGTTTTTCTCCCCCTTCTCAAAAGGCTGTGCGATGTTTTGAGGTCCTTTATCTGTCAAGCGGTTGCTTCGGCAGTGAGTTGTAAACAACTTGCTTGGACTGGATGCACGGCAAAAACAGTTGCTGAAATCAGTGCAGTGCTGTGCGCTCTTGCACCAAACCCAACAGGCACTGCAGGAAACTGCAAATCAGGAACCATTACACAGCAACAAATATGACAGGAACAGTGCTGCATGTTATTCGTGCTCCAAGAGTCATTCACTCAGTGTCTCTTCCAATGAGCGTGAACAATGCAAGCCAAGTGTGCATTGTGTTGCGGAGCAGGAGACGTTTCCTCTGAATTGGGGGTAAATTACAAAAGAGGCCTGTGCAAATTAGACGTGATAGCTTCATAATACGTCTGAAGTGTCAGCTTCTCCAGGAACCTATCCCCAGGCTACACTCGCAGATCGACGCTTTGAACTTTCAATTATTCCTGCCAAACCGCAGCAATCACCATGTTGTAAAACACTCATTCTTACATTACAAAACACACATGATCAGCGACGGCTCCGTTTTAGGCAGCGACAGGATTACTGACTTGAAGCGTTCCTTCATTTATACGACATACACGAGGAACACATAAATCTATCAAAGTGTAACAAGAGTATTTATTTTTTTCTGTTAAATGCAGGCTTTTGTGTAACATCCTGGAAGAAGATTAATATCTTTAAAGTGTCTGTTGTGGTTTTAATCCGAGGAGACCATTCGTTACAGAAGGAAAATGACCGGAGGGAAACAGCTGCATTTCAAGAGGAACCATCCAGAACTTTGCTCCCTCCTGATATTCATTTTTGGCAAGGGAATATGTTCAAGTGCTATCACACTTCCTTATGAATACTGCACAGAGAGGACTAATAAAAACACAAACACAAAACCCCAGTAGGATCTGGCATGTGTGCAGACGCTGAGCAATTTCATATTACAATATGACCTCTTACTGAAGTATAATTCCGCACGCAAAGAAATAAATTACCTTTGCAATTTGGGACACTTCCAAAGGTGCTGCTGGGTGCCATTTGTCTGAGGTATATTGAGAGATTGCAAGCTGGCGAGAGGAAAGGAAAGGCTAAATCCCACATGGGATGACCAGGTCGAACACCTCAGTTGAACCGGAAAAAAGTGACCACATCGGCTGAACTGAGTAAGTTGCTAAAAATAAAACGGAGCCCGAGGGAGAAGCAGATGGACAAAATGAACACAAACTAAAAGTTGTTTACCCACAAGAATCAACATATCTTCTCTTCCTTGATTAAGTCTTGTTCATAGATCCCAATGATTAGAGGGGAACTTGCATGAGATGTCTAGTTCACATGCATCAATGATGTCTCCTCAACTGTGCCTCCTACATAATTAATACACACACTGACATGACATGGATATGATATGACAAGAGTATCATAGGCAAAGAGTTAGAAAAAGAGCTGTGCCGATCCATTTTTCATGAGCTGCAGTGCTCCCCAGCCAAAGTTCCAGGCATGATGTTTTAGTTTCAGATAGGAAAAAAGGGGCTCGGAGGCCAAGAGAGCCAGGTGTGTGATTGTGTGAAAACAAACCCGGGAGTTCATCTTTAACTGCAGTACTAATATGTTGATGTTTTTTATTCTTCCCCAAAATGATCCTATGAGTCACGGGCTCATGCAGCCAAACAGATTACAGACAATAGAGAAATACATGACCTCTCATGGTGGCAGGAACTGGTGTGACGTTTAAAAATAACATTCATGAATTATAAAACAATATGGCCCAAACCACGATTGACTAACCAATAATTTTATATCTCTAACCGTGACAGAGCTAAGTTACTTGAGAGACCCCACCAGCAAACAGAAAAGTTTGATTGCTGCATGTTATGTTTACATGTTTACTGGCAAAACAGCAAGATCGCGACTGCCACATTGAAGGAACATTACTTTTTAAGAATGTTTCAGTAAATTGTTACTGGGTTAATAAGTAAACACTATTCAGAAATAAAAAAATAAATGCATGTTTGTCTTAAATGCACATCTCATGTCTGAAAATGGATAAATACCTCAAAGTGCTTGACACACCATCCAATCCCTCATTGCCTCCTTCTAAAGATCCTTTGGCTTGTTAGAGGAGAATCTTGAAAATTACATCTGTGCCAATGTGGAAACCCTTTCTTTGGGGCGGGACCATGTGACCAAACTGCCCACATGGCTGTTCAAACTGGGGACTTGTTGCTTTTCCAGAGAATTGCATTTGTTGTACTTATCTTTTAGCAACCAGAGTAAAAAAATATGTGTATGTAATCCAACCACCTCTCATCTTTATATCTCCACTAATGGATCAACATCTAACATAATCAGTTGATACATTACAAAACCAAAGACTGGAGTTTTTGAACCATTTGTCCTTATGGAATTTATTGCCAAGTAATTTTCATAACAAGGTTAGTCTTGATTTGACAGTGTCTACATAAATATTAAAACATATAAAACATGAACACAAGCAAAAACTAAACATATAGATTTATGCAGGTAAAGCTATGAATAGCCGTACTTTCTGGATTGCTGAAACACAAAACAAGCCACACATACGGCGTGGATGAGAAATACTTGTATATTGCATTGAGACGAGGCTTCTGTATTCAGTCGCAGGGAGGGGAGCGCCTTACAGGGGCCATTCCTCCTCATTCAGAGGCATTACCACCCCACTGTCACTGTCAGTCTGTCCCCTCACCCATCACAAGAACCCAGAGTGGGCTCAAACCTCACAACTAAATCACATTCTACGCACAAACAGCCTAGGTTGCGCAGCTTCTACTGTATCTAATCTAATCTGTCCATCTCCAATGTCTCTACACAGGCACATCAGCAGACACACACACTCGCACACAAGCCATGTGTGTCTCTGGAAAGGCAGGCCGACATCTCAGGACCTCAATCATGAACATTTCCGCTGCGTGTGGTTAAACGAGAGTCAGTAATGCAAATCAGACACCGGGATTTGCCTCCATAATTGGGGCTTTATCAGCTCATTAAGAAACAGGAAGGCACGGCTGAAATGAGCATGGAATATTCTTATTTCATCCACAAATGGGGAGCACACTTAAAACATATCAACTTGGGTCCTTGGAAAGGGACGAGGAAGCAGTTTTGATTGATAAGGTTAGTATCTTGTCAGCTACAAAAACACATAACACCAAGGGGGAAGCGGCAATTTAGCAGAAAGAAGGGAGCGAATGTTCTCAGGTGGCCCTGATGGCCACTTGTCGGCCCCTCAGTGCGATAATGCCCCGGACAAAATGGCACATTGTATTAAAAATGTGACAGATTTATTATTACAGCTGTTTAACCTCCTTATAATGAAATCATGTTAGCGGTTCAAGGAGACTTGCTCGCCCTGAATCACAATCATTTCCAAATCTCACTATGTGGCTGGACGCAGTTATCCTAACCCAGGCACATTTCCTGTTTACATCCAGCATCCTTTTGACTGGAGTGCACAGGGGTATTAAGAAATACTATGAATCATGCAATTTTTTTGCACTTAAAAAAAACACACACACAATTGGAAACTGTTTTTCACAGCCATTGTGCCTAAAGGAAATGACAGGGTATAAAGTTGGCATTTCACCCTCCCTTGGTCCTCTTGAACAGCCTTTGTGGGACCACATGTACAAAAAATCACAGTATGAATGGTAGGATAAAAATACATCTCTATCAAAGTGAGAGTACACGCGTGAGGCCACATTAACCCCACAAACTCTGTGTCTAAGATGGGGAGGGGGACATGCTGGCATATTGTGCTCCCTGTACAGTAATTGCTGCAGCCCAAAGTGCTCAGAGGTGAAATCGTGGCGTACAGTACGAGGCATGTCATTGGGCCCGCAGGGACAGGAATGTCATTATCTACAGGACGCTGATGATTGAGTAACACCTTCTCACTGCTGAAGAGGAAAAACAACCGAAAGCCTTCAGCACAATCAATACAGTCTGAGCCGCCGGAATGCAAATAGCGACTGTTCTGCCTGCATGACATGGGATGATGCACCATTACTTATTCTGGCTCCATTCAATGTCATCATTAGCCTCTACAGTGTCAGACCCGCTCAATAAAGGGCATTATTTCCAAAAGGATAAGAGCTGCATTAATCCTTTTATGCTGCTTTCAGCAGGATAGACTCTCCCATAGCTAATATTAATGTGCTAGGTGTCAAGAGTGAGATGGCTAATCCTGATAACTCAGGATGTTCAGTCAACTTTGCAGATGGCTATCTGCCCTACACCGGCTCTCCTAATAGGCACAGGAACAGGATGTGCTTTTAATGCTGCACTTCCTAAATGTCGCCTTCAAAGAAAACGATAATTTTCAACGGGGCTTTCTGAACTGAGAAGATAAGCCAGAGAACGGGGGAGGACAAAATAAAAATGATGCTCGCCTCAGAGAGGAAAAATAGCTTCCTGATATAGTCCTAGCTCCCTCTTTAAAGCTGACACCTAGAACATACAGTTTATCAATTATACATGAAGCCAGAATCCATCTTTCTTTTGGCAGCTTGTTTGGATCTGGCCCGAGCCCTCTGAGTGGTGAAATGTGTCTCAGAGCCCCCATCCCTCCTGTCGCGTTTTTTCCACTTGCAGCCTGTCCTTAAATCAATCCCTTTTTAGGCCTGAATTTATTCCTCCTGTAACAAATCTGTCTTGGCAAATGGTGTCACATTAGTGGGGGAGAATGACAGCCTGATGTCTATGTGGGGAACATCAACCTTGCCACAGCAGCCTCCTCCCAAGGTGAGTAATCATGCCGAGGAGCGATGCAGTGCGTGGATGCCAGCCAGAGTCCAAACAAACCCAGAGTCTGTTGCTCAAGATAAACAAACCAATTAGGGGGAAGGTATGTTATTCCTCAGTTGGTGGGATATTTGCTCGATGGAAAATAATCAATGCGTTCTTATTTCCACAGGGTGAAGCTGAAAGTCCTGAGCAGAATAAAAAACAGGCAGAAAAAGGAGAGTGAAATTATTCATAAGAAAAAATAAATAATGGGACTAAACTAGCTACTAGTCTTGTAATTAATCCATGCAGGCTCAGTGGAAAGAGGCGAGCACAGAGGGGAGGATTCATCATAGCTTTTTGCCCCTCGCTCCCAGGGATACATGCCCTTCTTGTGTGGATGAGTCAGCTTACATCTTCTGACAACTGCGAGCCAAGGGGTTTGTCAAAAGGAACCACAGTTATTGTTTTGATTGGTCCCCCCTCTTCTTATGTTGGGAGCGCAAAATGCTTTCAAATGTGATTGCGCCACAGCATCTGAAATACAGCACGCACATTCACATCAAAAAGGAATAGATGTCTACTTTTTATGAACTGGGGGACAATCATTTGGCACTTTGGTGCTCGCTCTGGCTTCACCTCCAGACTGGAACAAGCGGCCCCATCGGTAATTGCGAGGAGTGGCCCCATTGGCTAGCCGAAAGCATTAGACAACTGGGCTCGAGGTGCGTGACATTCAAGCTGGCCAATAACGACAGACATGCTAATCAAAGCGTCTCTGGCCTCCCCGTGACAGTGCGTCTGGAGGACTTTGCCCAGTTGGGGTAATGTGCAGCTGCTCTGGCTGGGTTTCCACTCTGCCCCCTCAGGGGCTGGGCACCAGGCTAACCACTGGCACAAGAATTTAAAGGCTGGAGAATTAAAAGGGGAGGGGGAGGTGGGGTCGGAGACTACCAATGCCACACATGAAAAATAAATCACAGCCAGCTTGTTATCATGGCAGAAAGGGAGGAAAAAGGAAAGAGGAAGCGAGAGATAGACGGGGAGAGGAAAGGGAGATGGGGAAGAAATGGGTTAAGAGATTTAATGTGCAGCTGAAAATCTGACACTAGCCAGAGGACCAAATGTTCCACCAGAGCAACGGCAGCCCTGCTGGCTAAGTCTCTATAAAGCCTCCAAAGCTGCTTACAATATACACTTGAGAAACAATAGATAAGGTCAGAGTAGTAGCCTATGTTTGAGCAGGACCATGTATGAAAAATAAAGACTTTCCCTCGGCATGTCCTCGTGAGCTAAATAAATACCAGACACAAAGGAATTTGTACTATTCCTGCCTGTACTATCAACTAATTGCTTTGAAAAAATAAAAAGAAGAAAAGCGGTTATAGAGGGAAGGGCTGTATTTAGCATTGGTTTACTGAAACTAACGAAATGTTATATTGTTAAGATTTGTCAGATGTTTTCTTTTTATCTAATAAAGACTTATCATTAAACTTCAAATATATAGGCACTTAATGTTGAGAAAAAGCTTATTAAATGGAAGAACTTGACTAGCTCTGTTCCACTATGAATCAAATTAAACAACCAGAAAATGTCAGGTTCACTATCATCAATACTTTAAATGTTGCTTGGCTAAAATGAATGAAAACAGGAAATGAGGAGCTAATGAAGAGATGAAAAGATTATTTTTATATTTTTCAATTTGTATCAAAAACTATTTTGAGTATAAACAAACAGCAATAGCACTGGAGAACAGTTACTTTCTTATTTACTATCAAAAGTAAGACAATAAATCGTCTTTATTGTTTTCAGTTTCTCCCAAACTTCAGTGGCTGAGTATAATGGTATACCTTTGTTTAGCTACCAAGTCACTGACGTTAGTCCACTCAATGTAATGGGAACTCACTTTGATGGCACGCATAAACAAGGCTCATTTCCACTTCTCTGTATATGTGTTAAGACTTTGCCAACCATTTTAACAACAGCAATGTCTGAAAGTGATCAACTAGGCACATCATCTATAAACGGAGACATGGTACTTACACCAAGAGCAATGACCACATGAACGTCTAATCAATGTATAACAAATTACTGAATTGGTACAAGGTCAAATACATCACTACATCACTTTTTTCAAACATTTGGAAACTATTGAACAGGTTAAAAATATAAACTTTAACAGGCTTAATGCAATAAAGACAAATCTGAAAACCCCAACCAACTGGAATGGAAAACAATCTGCCACCACAAAACACCCGCTGCTTTTCTCCTTCTTAACTCAATTTAGAAAACAGAGGGGATGGAAAATACTTTCCATCAAGCCATCCAACAAGTAATCAGTGCCATCCAATACAAAACATTTAGCACATCATTTGCATTAGATCAAAAGATGGGTTGAATCATGTGTAGTGAATTAGGAGCATCATATGTTGCCCTACAGACAGCTTCTTTCTCAGAGAAGGCTATGCTTGATTCAGCAAGACATTGTAAAAAACAAAGAGCATGAATAACAACACCATGGCCACAATTTGATTGAATGCAGGTGCTTAACAGACCTGCCAGCAGTCCAGATCTGTTAAACACTGAGAACATGCAACAAAAAAGGTTATCAACCTCTACAGATTTCTTTAAAGTGGAAGCGTTGGTGTGATAAGATGGGCTGCTTCCTGTTGGGCTATTTTAATATAAAATAAACATTACTTTCATATTTCTAGGCCTCCATTAGACTGCAATCCATTCAATAACTTAATAATTCACATGTAAATATAAAACAAATATTGAAAAAGAAAACAAATATAAACTGAACAATATGTGTCAGCAATTGATTTTTAGGGTTCTTTGCACAGATATATATATTTTCCAGAGAAAAGGACGGGTATGCAATGTGATGCCATCATTAAAAGGCATCCAGCTGTTTTCCAGTAGGTGAATTAAGCTTATAACGCAACTATGATCATAAATCATAAATCGTAAATATCTCAGATAATAACAATAACACTATTCAAATTGTTCATTGTGACAGGTCTACTTCTTGTGAGGAATTATCTGCTAGTAGTACTAGAAAGAGATTACAGAATAAAAAGTCTGCAATCGATTAAAAAAATCTTACCCCATTAAGGTAATTATATGCAAAATGAAGAAAAAACTGAGGATTACAACTTTAAAAAGAATAAATCAGTATTCTCTTTTAAACAGGAAGAGAAAATACTGGCTGTTTACAATGGATCAAGGCCAAACCGGCTTACAACAGACCATAAACAAATTATAAAAAAATAAAGGGAAAAATTAAACCTTGCATAATGACACAATTCTCAAAGAACAACGTCCAGCATCTGCCATACAGAGAGTACATCTGTGCTGGTTCTTCCTGGGCAGCTTTAAAAATCTGGCACGCTGACCTGAGCGCTTCGGATGGTTTGCGGTGAGAAATTTTCAGCGATGTTTATTAAGTCAAAGCTTTATGCTCCAGTGTGATCATGTAATACTGTCTGACACTTAACTCTACTCACCATCTTTGCCCAGGAGACACGCTATCCTAAAGCGTCTGCGGTTCCATCATGTGAATCTTAATCAGATACTTAGCCAGTAGAGCAGGTTTTTACCCTCCCTGGTGAGAGTATCAACACATGGCTATCAGGCACAATTCACAGCCGCAAAGTGGCTATTTATTTTCTGCCCGGCATTACTTGACAAATAATTACTCAGGCTATTCAATTAAGATGTGGAATTCACACAAATGGCTACAACATGCCAGTGTAGCACGGAAACATTATTCAATGCTTTACAACTTGGTCTCATGAATAAAAAAGCACAGATATGCCGCGGGGCTTTGAAGCAGCGGGAACGAGGGGACAAGGTGATGGCAAGCAGAAATATCATTAAGTACAAACTATTTCATCCGGCAGAAAACAGAGTTGTTGCTGGTGGAGCAGATGCACACAGTAATCTGGGGTGAAAGGACATGGTGTTTTCCCTGCTGCAGAAGAAAAACTGCTTTTACAAGGTAATGTGGGAGTAGAAGGAAAAAGACTATGCATGCTGGTAAAGCAATATGAGCTGCAGCCTGGAAACCAGTCCAAATATGTTCCAATTACTAATTGTAAATAAAGCCTCCCAAAATAAATCCAGCTCAGCCCAGCCAACTTTGTCTCTTCCACACACTGCTTTGTCAAAAAAAATAAAAATACAGAGATAAATTTATCACAAAAAAGACGATTTGGAACCAAAGCAGATGCCATTCAGCATGATGAGAACCTCTTTTCCACATGAACAAAATGAGCTGAACTCTGACATCCTCTAAACTTTCTTTTTGTAAACAATCCTGTATAAATAAATAAATGAAAGCAATAAAAAGCGGGGATGGTAATTCATATTAGCCTTTATAATGTTATATAGGCATTACTGCTGTTTTGATAGGTCATGCTTAAATACATTCTCCTGGGAATAATGTGTTTTTTAAGCTCCTGTGTATGGGATTTAGACATTTCTAACAATGTCTTACTGCAACACCTATAAAACAGACACCAACTAGTTTTCTTTATGGTGAACAATACACTGAGTTTGTTAATTCTTAAAACTTTTAATCATCAATGAAATGCATACAAGGTGGGAAATGTTTATGATATGGATACTGAACTAATTTATTGCATTGTCCTACTGTAAGGGATATTCCTTTTTGTTTTATGAGGCGAATATGCAAAGTACTAATGAGTAGGTTGGTTTTTTATGTAAAATAGACAAAAGAAAGTTATGGGAGAACTTAATATGGGTAAGCAGACATTTTGTGCCATCTAAAACCTTTTAAACAACTTGAAGAGTAAGACAAAACAAACTTACACAACCCAAATCTTTAAAGGATATTCTTATATTTTTTGTTGGTCTTCTTAGTATAATAGATTTTGTATAACATTCACATCTGAACTCTGATTGGCCCATTTCAAAATGTTAACGATCTTCTCTTTTAAGAAATTATTTACCAGTTTGGCCAGATGTGCCGAGTCACATTCATGTTGAAAGGTTCAATTTGTGGAAAGTTAACTTGTGTCCAAAGCCAGGTTTTTCTGCATACCTCATCCTGGCTTCTTTTGTATATTATTTTTCTAACAAAATACACATCAAAGTATACTTTACGGAGCCAATCCAAACAGAATTAGCAGTAAAATATAAAGTCTACATAAAACCAAAATGGTTCAAATGAATAAAGACTGGATTAGTCATGGTTTCACCAGAATCATTATCAATCCCATCACATGTTAATAGTGAAGATGTGATTAATTGCTGGAAAATGTTTGCAATAAAATAATGTATTACTGGACTTCATCAGAGTGGGAACAATATAAACATTTTGGACAGTCTAGCTGAAGCCCTAAAACGACTCTTATTCATAATCTGTGGAGGAAACAAGTTCAAAAGTGAGGCTGAGCCAGTCGTTGAACCTTAACGACCAGAAGACTTTTGGGGAAAACAAGTGGTCAAAAATCTCAGAGGAGACATGCAATGAAACTTGTTGGCAATACTACTATTTATTAAGATTGAAATAAAAGGTTTTGCCTTAATTCAAAAGAAAAAAATGCAATAAAGTTTGGAAAATGCATTTTGAACAGGAAATTTCTACGTAGCTGTATTTGTGTTGAACAGATAAAAAACACAGGACGTTTCGTTTTAATCAAATAAGTGCAGAATTTCCACTTTTGTGAAAGCAAGACATCTAAAACCATCTTCCAACTGATACGTGAAAGACCAGAACCAAATTGGAGTAAGAATAAGTATAAACAATCTAAATAAATCCCACAGTTGAGTGAAAGCCACAGGATGGCTCCACGGCCAGCGTCTTTGGCCTCTCCACCCTAATTTACCACACCCTGCCCACTCAGGCCTGCAGGGCTGTGGAGCTGGCTGATCCTGCAGAAGGGCCGGGGCCAGCCCATCCAACCCACTGGCACAGGATGCCCCGCCAAGAGCCAGTCATCAAGCCTGCACTCCTGACAGCTCATTACCACTCAATTAGGCAGGTGCACCTCCACGCACAGCCTTCTGACAAATACAGCCCTCCCAGATGCATGTTTAACATTCGGGAGAATTATATAGTGACAGCAAACACTAAACGCCTCACTCTTATCACTTGATTGCCTCAAGATTGAAATCCTATAATTGGTCCAGGCCAGCGGGAGAAAAAATAAATAAGCCAATGAATATGACGCAGTTGACTTGTAATTGAACAATTATGAATTCATATTCATAAGATGTTTGCTGGCAATTACAAAATGCCATCTGATTAGGCGCAATCTGAAACGACATTGTTTCATTCTAAAGACACTGTGGTGTCAGCCTAATAAAGAGAAGGCGCATCAGAACTGTTGCCCGGCCACCGACATGACCTCTAGAGATGAGAGACATGCTGACACTGTGGCTTGGCCGGTGACAGACAGGACTTGGCATGCGTTGCTCTTTGTCCCCTAAAATCTACTGCTTACACTCAGTCGCACTGAAAAAAAAGGGGGTCGACTTTCAAATCTTAGCACCAGTGGGCACAGATTGTACACATAACAAAAACACAAGCAAGGCAAAAAAAAAAAAATTGAAATGGTGATCCCCTTGAGAACAGATTCTAATCAAGATGAAATGATTTACAAATCTATTTAATAAGACTTGCCAGAAGTCAAACTTGGCATGTAAATGCGGTGGGGATTAAATTTCATCGGCAACCAAGACTGTAACTGATCGCCTGCAGACAAAGGGGGAGCCTGCCAGTCCCCCCCCCCCCTCTACTTCTCCATCCTCCCTCCCTCCCTCTTCCTCTCCCATGCTTGCATTTCGCCTCGTGATCCCTCCCTGGCTATGTGGAAGGACAGGGGCAGTGCAGATTGGTGCAGTACAGAGTGGAATGAGGGAAAAGACACAAGAGAAAGAGAGAGAGAGAGAGTTAAGAAGGAGAGATGGGAGAACGGTAGTGAAATAGAGAATAAAAAGACAGAGGAAAACAGAAAAGTGGAAAAAGCTCAAGGTCAACATGAGGACAATGTGGTCCTGAGTTGGACCGAGATGCAGCCGCAGTCACCTCTGTGCTAATCAGCCCTTCAGCTGGCTGATGAGGTGTCAGTTAGAGCTGTGTGTGTGTGTGTGTGTGTGTGTGTGTGTGTGTGTGTGTGTGTGTGTGTGTGTGTGTGTGTGTGT
>JAVQJG010034303.1:0-26595 GCA_036024015.1 Craterocephalus amniculus
ATAAAATATTTTCTGATGTAGTTCGAGTTGCACTACAACTGTCTGGGTGAGTAAATGATCATATAGCATGCTACAACATAAGTACAGGTTGAAAAATACCGAACTTCCCCTTTAAAACACCTCACAGACACGCAGGGGTGTGAAAACTCATGTAATATCATACCGGCGAGGACACCGACACCACAGTGTGAACGTAATACTAAAAGCGTCGGGTTAAACTGCCTGAGCGGGCGTGCTGAAAATTTACAGGACATTTCACATTTATTAAGGGAGCTGTAAACTCCAGGGCTAATAACTTAGAATTTATGGGGTCAGCATAAACCAGATAATTACAAAGAAATGGCTTTGGTAGCTTGATTTACTGTGCAACATGGATAAGGAGGTTAAATCTGACGGCAATGTGATGGTTTGTGGGGACAAACGATAAATCTCTGCCTCTCTGCAGAGGAAAACTCAAACTCAACGAGGAGGTCGCTTCAAAATATTCTTAAATTAGCTTCTCTTCCGTTTGCTTTCCTGCAGATCCTCATATAGTTTCCAGTTAATAGCCAAATCTTTCTACTTGACTTCATTTACTTGTTTACCACAATCTATGACATGCTTTGGATTCTGGAGTTGAAGCCCAGGAATGAGCAGCATAGGTGGGTCAAAACACACCCAGGGAGATAACGCGATAAAGCATGAAACACCAAAACAATGATATGCTTTGGCAGGATTGCATTGCCCTGGAGACATGACCCACAAACATGCATGAAGACTAGCAGCCTTTTTAAAAAGGGGAGGAAATGGCACATCTGCCAGATGTTCGGTGTATTCTGATCAAAGGGATGGACCAGGACACAAACACTGCATTCATTCATTTCTCGGCCCCCTTAATTTGCTGTTTTCCAGCAGTCCCGCTGTTTACTCACTTTTCAGGAGTAAATAAGAAGCAGTGTTTCTGTGCAAAAGCACAACTAATTAACATTTTTGGTGCATGAGCTGCAGTGTTCTCTCTCACTGAGTGACGTTTACTGTGCAGGACAGGCCGAGTTTATTTCCATAAAATGTGAAAGGCCAACTTGATCTCGCAGGCAGGACTCGGGTTTAACCCTCTGCACACTGGCAGCTCATCGCTCAGTCCAGGAAACTGAACTGGACAAGTATTACCAGTACAAAAATAAATGACTCACAGTGTTTGGTAACATTTGGAAGCAAAAGCAACTAAATGTGTGAAAATAATATGAAATCATGACAGGTGCAGCAACGAAGAGTTTTCCAAAACTTAAGGCTCATTTATGCTTCCTTTACGTATGTAAATAGATACTTTAATACTTCCATGCATCCTTTACGTTGTCATGGTTTAGTTTAGACAACAGGTGATGGTAAATGACATGGGGACGTCGTAGATTCTCAGACAGAGACATAGAAAGTAGCCAATAAGTAGAGTGGCTTTTTCGTCCCTAAACTTTGTTTCCACACCAACATGTGTTTTGCAATTTTCATTGGCAAACCGCAGCAACATCTCAGTACCAGAGAGGATGAGGAGATGAAGTTAAATATGTCCTCCTGCTTCTATGGAGCATGGTGAGGGGGGGCTGATCACACAACTCGATAGGGGTGGGATAATACATTAATATATTATCGATCATAGATAGATTATCGATACATCGATCATATGGTCAATGAGTCAGGGATATCGATCCAAAATCCTAACATCGGCCAAAAATTGAAAGAATAACCAGTTATCAAACGCACTTCTATTCTGAAATTATTATTTTTTTAAACTCAATGTTAATGCAAGAGCTTAGTTTTATAAAATATGACAAAAAGTTATTTTCATAATAGTTGCAGACTGCAGCTTTAAAGCCAGAGCTCATGAATAAAGAAAGGTTAAATGATTATCTAGTTGCTTTTTGTGATCAATGGAAATACAGTAATTGTGATCAATCACTCATGACATTGCTTTATATCGTGTCATGTCGATCGGCGGATCCTAGATCAAATTAAATCAAAATCATATTGTGACTGAATTTAAGATATCGGCAAACACTGAATCGCTGTAGCACTGTATCGATATGATATCATATTGTGAACAAACCAGTGATTCCCAATCCTGATTTTACCTCATTATTATTATTTTCAGTTTTCTGTGTCTTTCTCTCTTCTTCCTTTTGTTCATTTTACCCCTCTGTCTGTTCCCCGTATACATGTAGCATTAATATCTAATTCAGCAATAAACAAATTCACAGATTTCAGGTATCCACAGAGATTAATTTCCTTTACAAACATTAACCTGAAAACTGCTTGATCACTTTTGCAGGATCTCAGGAACAGTCGTGTTTAAATCTTTGGAGTAACTAATCATTAACACTCTGCTCTCTATGTTTCCCAAGCATTTATATTATACTGTATTATATCTATGAGGTTTAAAACTGGACAAAGAATTTTGTGTTTATTCTTAAACTTTGAAAATCCACACTGTGTGATCCATAACACCATTATTTAAACACATTTTTATCAAATAAAGAAATATCGCTACTGTAACTGCTGCTAAGAGACTTCTGATTTGAACAGGAAAATATTTAAGAAGCCTCTTCCTTCTAAACATTTATCCGTTCAAATAGCTTAGCTTTACTTTGATGTCTGATCAGGAGTAGCCGAAGATCGACAAGCAACAATAAAGTTTGATGTTCGTCTGAAAAGAAGAAAAATATTGGTCCTGTATGGCTGTAAAAAAGGATGTCTTTGATCCATGTTGGCACCAAAAGATCTGATTTGGAGCTGAATTGTGTTAAATAATAGGATGAATAAATATAAATTGTTAAAAAGGGAGAAAGTATTTAAAAAGTTCTGTTGTTTAACTTATTTTTTCCCTGAAAGCCAAGACTTGGGTAATTGATCAGTTACATAACTACGTACTCCAGAAGAAATCTCATAATGAGCTGGAAAAGGTTGATGAGGGTTTTGCGAATATACAGAACAAAAAGTAAACATGTCAGATCTGACAATGATCTGGTTGTCCTGAGTTATCAGACTTTGATGGTCATGTATGGATGCAGACCTCACGGTTCTCTCAACATGCGCGAAAAGCAAAAGTCTTGAATCCACCATCTCTTCTTTTGTCTGATTATAGTGGAAAAGTAAAAACAAGAACATTACAAAAAAAGGAGCTTATTATGACACTTTTCTAGAAATAAACCGAAATGCATGTAAAAAAAGTTGCTCCAAGGTCTGGTGGCTTCTGATCCATTTCTCCTTTTTACAACTTAGCGGTCCGATCCAAAGGCCAATCAAAACAGCCCTTACTTCAAGTCTCATCAGTGTCTGGTCAAATTTGTTTCCTCAGTGCAACACAGAGCTGTCAGAAACAAATCACATCACAAAACTAAAACTAATCAAATCAAATCACAATGATTGAAAAACGACTACAACATCATGTAAATATACACTGAGACAATATTAGATTAAATGAAAAATGTAAAGCACTTTTTGTAGAATATTTGTAAAACATCCTGGATTGCGGCAGTGCATCCTAGCTTAGCTTCCTTTTCCAAGTGCTTCTGAATTTCCTTATGACGTTTTACAATGAGGTCAAGGGAAAGGGCTGAGGAAAAACAATAGGAGGCCTTTTTCGTGATGATTTTGCCTCACCCTCACTTTAAATATTGTTTCATGCCAGCTTGACATCTGTCATCAGTCCTCTCAGTTCGTATCTGCCAGGTTTCCTTTCTTCATGGTCAGACCATTGTACGCCAGATTCGTGTTCCTTCTTGTCTGTTCATCTTTGTGTTCAACTTTTTCATGGACTTGCTCATTTTCCGGCTCAAGCACTGCTTATTTTGCTTTGACAGTGAATCTATAAACGGTTTAGTCCTTGCTTTCACCAGCTGGCTCCTACGCCGGGGTCCAGGTTTTCATCCACTTCACTCTCCACCTTCAAAACAGACTGGGTCAGAGTCTTGAACCTGCTGCTTAATACATGTGAATATTTGTGTGGGAGCAGGACGGTGAGTCAAGGCAGCAAAACGCTCAAAACATGAGACACAAAATACTTTGTCATTGTGTATAAACACTGAATTCTGGTAAACTGTTTTGCGGCAGTGGAAAAAAATGTAGTGTAACTAAATAACGACATAAAAACAGCTTGAAGGGATACTGTGTAACTTTTGTCCACTAGGGGCGTTAAACCTGTAACTTCTCAAAGGCCAAATGATGCAAAATTTAACTGTCTCTTTCTTTCTGGCGTCCTCAGTCTCTGTTTTCTCCTTCTACTTTTCTTGAAATCTTGATATTTATCCCTGAATAGAATAGTCAGGATTATAACTTTTTCTTGTTGAATTAAAAAAAAAAAAAATACTTTATTGAAAATAAACATCTTTTAGTGCAAAAACATCTTTCAAAGTTAAAATCAAACCTACGCCCATCTACAAAGAAATGCCAAATGGCACAAAAGCACCCTTCATGCCAGATGTTGTGTCAATTACCATGATGCAAACAGATGTTCAAGCCGTAATGAACTTTTACCCACCCAGCTAGACGGTGTCCTGCGTTAACATTTCTGGCCTTTTTGTGTAACTTTAGAAAATACAGCCTGCACACTGTATAAGTTTTGCTTTTTCATTAAACGTGGCATTTCTTTGCTGTTCTCCGTGCAGCCAGCATACCGCCGCCGCAGGACTTCTTCTCTGTTATGTTACTTTATCGGTTCAGCAGTGGAGGAGGCGGTTGCGCTTGTTCAAGTTTTCTCGTGCAGAAAAGTTCCTTCAAAAAAAAGTTTTGCTTTTACATCATGGGGAGCTCTGAAAGATCCTGAGAGCTCCTTTGTTATGCTGACTTCCAGGAATTTGAGGTTTTAGATGCACTCCATAACCCCACCGTTAACAATAACTGTTTCCCTTGTAGTTTCAGATTTTTGCTTAAAAGGTCGATAAAAACTGTTTCTTTTCCCCACATGTTCAAAGTTCTCCTTGAAAAAACACAACATCAACAGAGTTAGAAAATGGCATAAAAGCACGAGATGCCCCAGACATCCCCCACTCTCAGGTTGGTGCAGAAGAACCTTGAAAAGCATTGAAGTTTGGAGCTGATGCAGGAAACCACAAGTCTAAAGAAAACCATCTATCAGTGAGGCACTCGGCAGAGAAAACAGTGTTCAATTTAAACCAGCTGGGGATTAAAAAACACCCCAGCTGGTTTCTCTGAGCCTGCGTAGTTCTGTTGCTCTGGTCGTTTCTCCTGAAACAAGAGTGGAAGAGTGAAAGAAAGGCAGACGAATAGTTGGACCAGCTCTGCAACCTTTAGAACCCAAAGAGCCAGTTGGGCCTCTGGTCCAGCTGAATAAAACTTGTTTAGAGCTGCATGACCTTTGAAAAAAAAGAAAAATTCTAATTTTTGATAAATAGCTACAATGGTTAATTTGTCATTTCTGAAGAACCACAATTAATTTTTTCTAGTTTTAGATTTTAGAATCAAAAAATAATGAAACTCTGCAAAATAAAGATTTTGGTCTATGGGGTATTTGTGATATTGGGGGGGGGGGTCTTTTAAAAATTCCATGGTTTCCAAACTAATGACCATAAAAATTGATCTAAACAATATTACTGGTATTTTTAGGGGCATTGTGTGCAAATTCAAATAAATTATTTAATGGAAAAGACCTGCTAAAACTTTAATTTCTCACAATATCTATATTAGATGGATCTTAATCATTTCTAACTTGTTATTAAAAGCCGATGTGGAAGGTCCAAAGAGCCACGTGTGGCTCCGGCGCTGCAGGTTGCAGAGCCCTGGCCCAGGGTGTGGGGAACTGCATGCTCCATGCTGAGCTGAGGGCGTTGCCTTCAAAGGCTTTAAAGCTTCTCTAAATGCTGTTTTCAGAGTGTCCCTGCGGGTGCTGCTTTCACATCTGTGGCTACTCTAAAACCGTCTCCTGGTCTCTTTGGGCAGTTCTGTGGACATCATCAACATCCCTGATTACTCTGAAGATGCAGCCGTCCCTGCAGGACTGTAATTACATAATCACACACAACACAAGCTTGATAATTAAACACTATTTCCTGTCGGAAGGGGGTGGAGCGGCGAAAACGAGCTCACTTTTTTCTGAGCTTGACCTTTTCACTTTCTTCCATACTCAAAGAGTTTTTTTTTCCTTTTCGCTAATGGAGTTTCCATTAGATTCATGCAATAATTGGGTGATGAGTGGTGTGTGTTTTTCTGCTGCGGCCATTTCACACTTCACTGGGACCAGGAAGCAGCTAAGCTGATATACTTGGTGAAAGACAAAATTATATAATGGAGATCTGGAAGATTATGCAGGCAGAGCTAAGCGTGGACAGTAGACAAGAGGCAGAGCAGACTTGTTGGGCTGTACGTGGCACCCTTAGGGTCATAAAAGGATGCCCACAGAGGTTTTTTTCAGATTCTGGATGGACTTAAACATTTACATTTTGGGTAATTTGCATAAAAGTAGCTGAACCACTTATTAAAACACATTTAAAGCAGCTTTACCAGTTTCATGAGCGAAGAGAACATTTTGAACTGTAAGCCCCGCCCCCAAACTGCTTTCCCTGTGAGAAACACGCTTACGCTGTCCTCCCACCCCACATGCATGAGATAGCATTCATATCTCATACTTACGCAGGATTCTCCAGAAGAAACTCTGTAAATTCCATTGAATTTACTGTCTTGTTGCTGTCGATGTCTGCGTTTCGGGTAAATCAAATTTTGTCACTTAAATCCTCGGCAGTCTGACATAATAATCTGTTTCTTTCATAAACTGTGTTTATTGTTTAATAGCCTAACTTCCAAGGTTTTGTACACTGACGTACGATAATGATGTTAGAGGAAATGTTACAGATGATATTCCGTCTCTGTGACTGAAAGTAATGTCAAGATATGAAGGGTTTTGTGTTTGTTGTTTTTTATGTTGTTTTTTTTTAGTCATGATACGATGTAAATATTATCATGTGTCATGTACAGAACAGAGAGACGGAGGTCCATTCTGTCAAACCACCAGAGGTAGAGTCAGCAGCCGAGGACGTGCTCTGGGTAAAAAAAGTTTTCAAAGAGGAAAGTAATACCTGAAAATACCTGAAGGATTATTCCTTCTTTGGTCAATCTTACGTTTTTCCTCAGTTTTGATCCTTTCAGGCTGTGTTGCTCTGTGTGCAGTGTCAGCCGGTGGAGGTATCCCAGTTTTCCCATCAGTACCTGTTCTGCTAACAAGATCTGTCCGGCACGCGTAGGAGAGACCCTCGATCAGAAATGATCAGAAACCACCGATCACAGAAAGTTAAGGAACTAGTTAGCATTAGCAGCTTCCACCAACTTATGCACGAGTCATTTTTATAATAATATTTTGCCACATTACATATCTGGCAAAAAGCATTTTTCTTAACAAGATTAAGATAAAATTGTTTCCTTTAAACTCCTGGAATTCCTGCATTCTTGCAGGAACACTGAGGCGTCCTGCCTGCGACAGTGGAATGCCAAAGGGTTGAATGCTGGTTGTGTGTTTCAGGTTCTGTCCTGCCTTAAATGTGATACCATCAGTGATTGGATCGATCTCCCAGCCTGTGTGCTGGGCTTTAGGTGGGATAGCTGTAGCTCTACTGCATCGATCTATTTACTGTAGCTAAAGACATTGAGTACAATCTTCCATTAAACCTGAACCCGCCACAGTCTGATCCATGGAGGATGACATCTCCACACACACAAGGAGAAGATCACAGTCAAGTTCATTGTATTTAACTCAGCTTTCAACACAATCAGGTGGACGAGGTGAGACGGCCCGGTGCGGACAGTCAGACACCTTCACATGCAGCTGGGGGGCGGTCATAGAATTCTAATTATAAAAATGCTCTGCGAGCTCTGTGCAAATCTCATCCCCATATTTTATTCCCAATAGAACATAAACAACATATTATTGTAGAAACTGAGACATTCTTTCATTTTTGGAAAGTATGAGCTTGTTTTGCTTTGTTTTTTGTTTCTGAAGACAGCAGCACATCTGTAACAGCTGGTTCTAGGGTGAAGCTCAGCATCCCCTCATATTTACATAACTGTCTGTAAACATCTGGGAAGTGAGGAGTCCAGCTGCTGGAGTTTTAGGAGAGGACTGTTGTCCCGTTATGGTCTGATCAGGATTCCAGCTGCTGTCTAGTCCTGGACCTTCATCCTGATGCTCCAGATGTTCAGTCCAGCTGCAGGTCTGGCTGCAGCAGCAGTTCTCTTGCTGTGATGGATCAGTCTGGGCTCCATCGTGGTTTTGCTGAAATGTTGAGTCCTTTCCTGAAAGAGACGAGGTCTGGATGGAGCAGATGTTGCTCTAACACCTGCATGTACTATCCAGCATTGATGGAGCTTCCCAGATGTGGAAGCTGCCCAAGCCATAGGCCCTGCTGCAGTCCATCCATCAGTGATGCTGGATGCTCCCTCTGCTCTACTCTGCAGGACACAGTATCCATGGTTTCCAGACAGATTTTCACATTTTGATCCAGTTTGCACTTTGCCTCAGTGAATTTTAAATGGGCTTCGTTCCATAGAAGACGGCGCTGTTTCTGGATTCTGTTCACATCTGGATCCTGTTCACATCTGGCTTTTTTCCTGCATCAGGGAGCTTTTAAACTACATTTGATTTCAGGATGAACTGTGTTTGAAAATATATATTTCTGGAAGTTTTCCTGAGCCCCTGTAGTGATTTCCAGTGAGGAATCACGTCTGCTGGTGGTTTCATGCAGCGCTGCCGGGATCACAAGCATCCACTGACAGCTGTTACTCAACATGCTGTTCCCATTGTTTCATCCAGTCAGTGTATTTACATTTTTATGGTTTCTAGATTTATTGCTGATGCATAAAAATGCTAACATCAGTTGCCCCTCAGTAACTCTCACAAAAAAGCTCTTTTGTTCCTGGACACCTGGATTCAGTGAGTTTGTCAGTTTTTTCCTGGCAGATGCTCTAAAAGTCGCCCATCAGCGAAGCGTTTATGGCCGGTCGCTCAGACGCTGTGATGCTTACAGTCATTATCTCGGGTCTTTGCTGAGGGGAGACTGATTTGTTGGTGTGTTGAATATTTCATGTGTTTAAATGAACACCTCCCCCCACCCCCCCAGGGGCCTAAGCAGGATCTTTTATGGGTTTTCTAATTGCAGCCCCATAGATTCCTCTCTTTGTCTGTGTTTTATTGCCTCAAGTATTCAGAGGAATCTTTGCAATTGTTTCATTCTCTTGCTGCAGATCTAAACTTCAGATCTGTCAGACGGAACTTTTGTTTTTGGAAACAATACATGTTTCAAACAATACATGCTCATTAGTTAAAACAGCAAAAAACCCAAAACAAACAGAACCTGTGGCAGCATAGATTTATTCCCAGCACTCCTTCTTCCTCCCACAGTCCAAAAACATTCATTTTGGTTTGATTTGTGATAAATTGTCAGTAAGAATGAATGAGAGCATGCATGCTTCTATACACAGCAGTAAGAAAGATATATCACTGAGAGTTTATAAAGAAATATACACAAAGGCAAGGTAGTCTGTCTTTCCCTGAGGCTAAGGCCCTGTCCCAATACACCCCCTAGCCCTACTTTTTAGCCCAACCCCTACATTTTGCGCGTTCCCGTGAAGAGTAGTGATGTCCCAATACTCCAAAGCATGTAGGGGTAGAGGACATAACAAGGGGTAGGGCGTATGAATCCTGCCCTTCAGAACGAGGGAAATCAGATGCTGACTCGCCGAGGAAGGGCCAGATAAATATCCAATAATACTTTGCGTCATCGTATATTATTTAAAGGATTTAAAAGACAATTTATCGGATAATTTATATTATTTATCGGGGAACATTGGGATTCGGCCTAAATCTCCTTCATGTTTGATCCAGAAGCATTCTGGTAGCCAAACTGGCTTTGTAATTTCTTTTTTCTGTTAGTCAATAGGGCTTTTTGAGTATTATATTTAGCTGAATCATGCTTTACACTTCTGTATCATTAACTTTTCGGTCATTAAGCTGTTTTTTTTTCAGTGAAAACAATGAATGTTAAAATAAAGTCTCTCTACAGCCTGGTTTGGGTATGCAACATTTTTTTTATTGCGTTGCGGTTTCAAATTTGGACTATTTCCCATTACAATATTATCCCATTAGGCCTACTAGGGATGTAACGATACATCAAAAATCTATTTAAAATCAATCCAAACTGGTTTAAATGGCAATCGATGTAGAAAGAAGGAAAATCGATTTGCATGGAATGCATCAACAAAATCAATGCAGATGACGTTCAAAACTAATAAAACTTATTTTGTTCATAATAAGATTTATGATCATTTCCATATCTATAAGAATTATTTGTTTAGTGTTACCTTCTGTTAGTACAACAGGCAATAGAAGGTCACAGTTTTAAACAAGGGAAAAAAGGCAAATATGAGAAAAATACAGTTCATTTGGCCATAAAATAACTAAAATTACCGGTAATTTGTTGGGAAAAAATGGAGAACTTAAAATAGAGAATCTAATTGAATCGTGGCTTAAGTGAATCGTTACAAACATTTGTTAGAAACACTGATTTTATTATCCAAAGGGAAATAACGTATGCAAATGGAAATTTTTTCTCTTGCTCTTTTCTAAATGCAAACTTTGAAGGGGCAGCAAAATATACTTTTTCTGGCCTTTTATCATGTTGACATGTCTTTCTTTCCCCACACACATGCCCCTCCAGTTGCTTTAGATCATATATTTGGGAAGCATGAATTCCCTGAGGAAGCCACCGAGGGGGAGCCAAAATGGCTGCTGCTGCATAGCCCCTCCTATTGTGCAAAGCTCCTCCCCCTACCTCTCCCACTCCTCTCTCAGCCCAATAATGTGCTGAAGGGGGCATGTTGGAAAGGAGAATTATTATATAGAGACATGGTGCAGGTTAAATTTCTTCTGAGTAATTTTTTGTCTTCTTACAGGATTTTCTAACTGAAGGTAAGACATAAAACAGCTCTTTGTGCCTGAACATGACACCCGCCACCGCCTTTAAATGGTTCACTTAAACATTTGTAGTCCCACAAAGAATCTTCTAAATAATCTATTACCTCTTCAGTGAGTTGAATGTCATATCTGAGGTGTATGAAAGACTATGCAGTCTAATTCAATACTGCATAGAAGATCAGAGAGAGTCCTAGTTATTATTTCAAATAAAAAAAAGAGAGATGAAGGAAATTCTACAGAAATTCTGTTTGTTTTGGTAATCAGACTTTAAGGCCTAAAAAGGACACAAAGCAAGAAAAGTGATGAGAACCGAGAGGTGGCTTTTCCACAGAAATATGTTTTGGTCACACAAACATTCATCCTGCTGACTTCTTTCATATCTTCCTGATGTTCTCCAGAAGCTTCCAAACTCTTCCAAAGTCCCACAACCACAGCGCTGGGAGGGATGGAGGGCTAGTGGGAGGTCATATTTACATGCATTCATTCTGGTAAATCGGAATTGTTGTTTCTGAAGATTTGGCAGCAACATTCATCTTAAGTGTTAAACTCTGACACATTCTCAGGGCAGTGAGTTTATGAAGCCCGAATCAGGCGACAGGCATATTTATACAATGCTGGACTTAAAAACAGGGTAAGCATGAAGTTCCCAGCAAATAAAGCCATGGGTGTTTCCTGTGGCTGTGTTTTCCAGCAGGAACGTAAAGAATGATTTTACTAAAATCCAGCCAAGAGTCCAGCATCACTTAAATTGTGTCACGCTGTTTAAACAGGAAAAATGTCAGACTAAGCTGGGAATTTTGAACAGAGGCCTCTGCACTGCGTTTTCCTGCAGGGGTCCCTGATTCTGCTTGTCTGTGATAGCTTTTAGGCCCAGGGCAGATTCCTGTGCAATGAGGACAGAAACCTCCTGAACAGTCTAGCTGGTGTTCTTTGGGTTTTGAGATAATTCAATAAGGCTGAATATTTAGGAAATATAATTTCTTGATGCAGATGGTTTCCCATCTGTCAAAGTCAAAGTCAGCTTTATTTTCAAATAAGTGCAAGACATACAGCTTATGTGAAATTTCAGTCCTCTCTCAGACCCACGGTGGAAACGTATAAATAACAAATAAAAAATGACATATAAGGTGCAAAAGGCAGCAAAAAGGTTAAAAAAAATCACTCTATACATAATCTAACATAAATACTATCTTAAATATTTAACATTTACAGTTTACAGTCAACATCTGTCCAGCGAGACTAACATCATTTGCAGGGCAACTACTTCACTTTATAATGAATCTTCTACGAAAAATCCTCAGGTAAACATTAAACAGCTGAAAAAACAGGTTTATTTAACCCTTTGTAGTCCTGCTTTATAGTTTGGTAGAGTAAAATTTTCACTGATTATCCTGAATCTTCGTAAAGAATTGATGAAATGTACCTGCCTGAACTGTCTCTACCAATTGGTCTGGGTATGTAATATCAACGAAGTGCTATCCCGTTGCTGTTTCAAATTTTGACCGTCATTACTTTATTATTAACTTTTATCTCAACTATTTGCCTACAGTCATTTATTTGTTTTGTTTTCTTGTGCAAAAGAGAAGAGAAAGTTAAAGTTTTAAAGTCATGAAAGGAACAGATAAACTTTCCCACATAAAGAAAACAGCCTGACATCATATGTTGCAGATATGCCATAAACAATGTTTTGCTCTATTAAGGCTTGTTTTAGCTGCTATATTACAAAAATAAGGGGCACCGATTGTCAGCGCCCCCTCCCCCCTTACTCCTATTTTGCTTTGCAAAGCAGGCTGACTTCTGGCCTCCTGAGAATTTTATCAGCTCATCACCCACTGGTGCCCCGTCTGCTCCCCGGGCGTCTTTCGGTGAACGCTGAGTTCTGGTGTGATGAAGAAGAGTCTGGTAGAAAATGCTTGTTACCTATAAATCCTAAGCAGAAGTCAGACTCTGAAGAAATGCACAGCTCAGATTAAACAATTTGCTTCTCAAACATTTTTTAAAACCATATTTGATTAAAAAAGCTCTGTCACACACACACACATACATACCACTCCACAGTTCACTGCATTGCCTGTCAGAAGGGACATTTTTCCACACAGCTGCTCTACATCCAATAACAAAGAGCCGTATTGTGCCTGTTTTAATAACTTTACTGCAGATTAAACTGTTTTAGCATAAGATGACAGTAAATTAAGATCTTGTTCTCCTTTTGACAAACAAGTGCCAAAATACGGCTGATAAGTTAAGATGTGAGCTTGACCGGCTCCAGCTTCTATTTATAACTTAAAGCTGCGGCATGAACAGTTGATTTTCCTGAAATGTGAGGATAGCCTCTCCTGGCTGAAGTGTAGCCTGGAACAATACACCCCAGCATGCTGGAGCAGCAGGAATCTGGACAGTCTTCCGGAGAAGTGGGAAAGTATTTGTGATCACAGCTGCAGCTCCAGGGTGTGACAGTGATGTTTATAGTGGATGAAGCACAGTGGTGAAGGTTGACCACGGGGCTGATCAGACCATTTATACATTTCTGAGGAAATGCAGTAAATGTGAGGAAATATAATGTGGCAGGAGGAAAGAGGGCCCAGGCAGGGACTGATCTCACCACCTCCCAGGTGAAAACCACGCAGGCTGACCAGTCAGCCAAAGAATTATCCCTGTGTTCACGCAGCCAGGCAGGGAACAGTTTGCTATGTTTTTACCTTCAGTCCAGCTAAAAACCTTGTTTCCAAAGTCCAGCAGTTTAAAAATATCTCAGATTGTTAATAGATCTCTGCCCGGCCACATATTTTTTATTTATTTGGGGTTTATTTGCCAATGATTCTGAGCATTTTGAAAGAAACTCTAAAGCCAAAATTATCCCTGTCTCCCAATAGTAAAGAATCCTTTTTAAAAAATCTGGGAATTGACCATAACAATGATGTCCATAACTTTTAGAGTTACATCACTAACAAACAGGCAAACCAACACTGTTGAATATAACCTCTGCCTTTGCTCAGGTGAAAACAGGAAATACTGAAGTTCTTCCAACATTAAATTGTTTGGTTTTTTTTCTCAGTGATTTTAAAGGATCTATGAAAATGTTCATTTGGCCCCGCCCACATCTCCACCTGCTATGAACAGGGTCAATTTTGTGAGCATATATGATAAATGGTCTGTACGTGTATTATATGGCACTTTTCTAGTCATGTGACCGCTTAAAGCGCTCTGACACTACACGTCACATTCAAACAGCACGTATACTGTAACATACTTAATGCTCTGTACACATTTAGAGTCCCGATAGGCACATCAGGGGGCAAGACACTGAACCCTGCCTGTCCTTGCCCCCTGATGTGGACGGCTTAGTTTTTAAAAATTAGCATTTTTTAATCTAACCCTAACCCTAAGCCTAACTGTGAAATTGTTTTTCAACAGCTTGTTGTGCAGTGCTGCTCAAGATAACGGCCCATTATCTGAGGCAGGTATGTTCCAAGACCAGAAGCTGCAGGAAGCAGAGCCCTGGAGTTGGTGATCCTGGTATTTACAGTCAGGTGTGGAATGAACGTATCAGATTTCCAGTAATAGTCCTTCTGACCTGGTTTGAGTAAAGTGATGGTTTGTTTCTGACAAGGTTCATGCAGTTTCCTGCGCCTCATGTCGGGAACAAAAAACACATTTAATGTGCATAAAAAAAACATTTAATGTGCATAAGCCTGTTTTACTTTATAAAGGAATGTTTCAGTGAAAATAAATCAAATCCAGTCTTCATAAACAGCAATTTTATGTCTTAAATAACAAATAGTATCTTTTTACCGGGGCTTATCAGCTCAGGCCCTCAGGTTTCAGACGGCTCCCTGCTCCTTATTCAAAGTCAATGGATCCAACAGCTTGTTGTCAAGTTCTGCACAATGACCCAATAGTTTGATTTAACTTGATTTCCTCTCAGACAGGGAAATATCTAAAGCCTGAAGGGTCAGAGTTGAACAGCTCAGATTTAACTTTGCATTTAATTTAGGACCTACAGACCCTCTACTGAGTATATCTTGGTGACCACTGTTTAACTATTAAGTTACTGAAGACATTTTCAGCATGAACACTAATAAGGTATGAAATACGAATCTTGTCCTTTTTTCTTTCTAAAAACACAACTCTCTACATTCCTCTCATTCTCTTAAGGTAACTTAATGATGCGTCTTCTACTGCTAATATGCTGAATATTGCTACAGTGGGTTGAACTGGTCCTTATGTCTAATTATTTTATTTTTTAGATGGTAGCTGCTGGTTTGCTCCCCAGCACCTAGCAGCATTTTAATTAAGTGTATGGATGTTTATTTGCACATTTCTTGTTCTAAACAATTCAAATCGCTCTACATAAACAATAAAAGCAGATAGTATAAAGAAAACATTAGTAGGTAGTAAAAGGCAGCAACAAATAGCAAAAAGTAATTAAAAATGAATCAAAGACTAATCTTTTTTTATTGTGTCAAGTACAGCTTCATACTGTATGTATACTACAACTACTACTACTACTACTACCGTCATTTAGCAGACACTTTTATCCAAAGCGACGTACATTTGAGAGAACAACACAAGCGTAAATTCAAGGAGTAGCATACAGCATGAACAGGTGGACTGCTGGTCATCGATGTAGTTATGTTAAGTGCTAATATCGTGCTAAGTGCTTTTTTCAGTGTTGAGCATAGTAGAGCAGAAACAAACAAGGGAAGAAGAAGAATATAAACAGGAAGAAGAAAACCATGGAAGAAGAATTTAGACGGCGAAAAAAACATTAGAAGTTGCACAAGCTTTTGAAATAAAGTTCTACAAGTGTTGATGGTGTGTTGGTGGTTAGAAACGACTTAATAGCAGCGCGTTTGTGCCGCCAATCGATGTTTGAATCTAACGTCGTATCGCGGAGTTCACAATAAACTCAGCACTGCCGCTTAGCGGAGGTTAGCCGTAGCAACAGAAACGACGCATGGAAGCATGAAGGCAGCGACGCATGGAGACGTTTGGAACGGACGCCCCTTTTTATGTCCGTCAGAGAGCATAAATGGGCCTTTAGTGGATAGCAGACATTGTGATCATGGTGATGGAGCTCATGATGATGCACATTCTCAGAGACACGTTGAAGCATGAAGCTTGGGGAGGGTGGTGGTCTGTAAAGCCATTAAATACATCACAAGTTCTTCTTTTTTGTTCCTTCTGCGTGTCCTTCATCAGCTATACTGCTCAACACTGCCACCGTGGTTTCTGGTGGTACTGTTTCCTCTATTATGGTATGGATTCGTAAGGGCCCTGAAAAGAAGACCAAATTATGTACGTTAATTGGTTGACATGCACCATATTGGTGTTTTGTGTAGAGCGTACAAGCCTTAGTTCTGTACTGTTTTGGCTTGACTACTTATTATCACATCACATCTGTATCTCCCCAGTCATACAGACGGTACTCTACAGATTTAAGCTTAGTCTCTTGTGAATTTCTTCCAGCCCTCTCAGATCTAAAGTCATTCCCAGGCCCAAAGGGACATGTACGGTCGGGTTCTATCTTTGCAAGCCAAAGACAACGGTTTGATGCCAGAACGGCTTGGGGTTTAAACATTTTATTTTAGAAGCTCTGATGCCTAAAGAGTAAAAATAGTGGAAAAGGTTTGCTGTGAGACCCGTCCTCCCCGTCTGGACCATGACTCGGGTTGATGCTGGTTGGTGCATTCCTGCTCTGGCCTTGTCACAGTTGTTGCCACTCAGCTGTAGTCACCTGTTTGCCTCTTACATGCTTGGACTTTCAGCAGGGCAGTTTTTTTACATAAATCAGTGTGATACTTTTTGTACAATCCAAATCTTTCCCTTTCACTTAGGCTCTTCTTTTTCTTTTTATTAAAAGCAGTGTTACTTATTTGGTTCAGAGTTCAGCTGACCTTTGGCCAAATATGTTCTGACACCACAGACGGAAATCAGAATCAACTTATTTAGTTTACGTCATGATGTAAACAATATGCTGTCCAATACTGCTTTAGTTTTTAATCTTTTTTTTTTATATCTCACTCTGACTACACTGAAGGACTTAAGTATTTCCTTGAAATTATTTCTTTACAGTAATCTTCAGATCTACAAATATATCTTTGGTCATACAGCAGAAATACTATGTCACATTTCTGTTGATTTATTAGGAAAGGTTAATAATATTGTAACCTGCAGTAGTTAACCTTTTCACTGCCTACTACGAGCGTAGGGGATCGTTACAGGAGCCCCTCTAATAATGAAACAAATGCAAGCAGCATTCTGGATTGGTTGTAGTTGTCTTTGTGTCTTTTAGAGAGACTTAAAACAACCCCATTATAGTAGTTGAGGCTACTGAAAACCAATTATGGCTTTTTTAAAATCATGCTGAACTGTTAGTCTTCTTATCAAAGATGTATTATTTAGGTAGTAAAGGGGTGACCTGGTTTATAGTGGGTGCTAAGATTTAGTCCAAAATCATGCCAATATTTCTTGATTGCTCTGTTTATTAACATGGCTGAACATATACACCAATCTGTGGACACTCAAATTTGTTGTTACCAAGCACAATTATTTCAGATTTATCTTTGTTGAACTGAAGAACATTGTGGCACTTCCACATATTGACTTGACTGCGGCACAAACTTGAGCTCTGTCTGGGACCGGAGTCCCCAGTTAGACTGTAAAATATAGAGCAAAGTGTCATCAGCATAGTTATGATCCGATATTTTGTTTGTTTTCATTATCTAAACAAGCCCGTGCCTGTAGATGCTAAATCACATGGGGCCGAACATGGAGCCTTGGGGAACTCTTTCAGATATATGGCAACCAATTGAAAGAAAGTAATCCTTGTCTTTAAGTTGGATTTATTTTCCAGTCAGTCTTATGTCCTGGTTGACTGAACCAAAAGCACCACTGCAATCTAATAGAACCAAAACAGAACCTTTGCTGTTATCTGTGTTCGGATGGATGTTGTTTAATACTGTGGCAGTGGCATTTTTAGTGCTGACAGCAGCAACAGTTTGATTGCCTCGATAGATTAGAGCTCGACTGTATAGTTGGTGGCATCCCAGATAGCAAAAAGTTTCTGGCCCAAATATGGCACTTTTTTGGGTCGTTATTTGGCCTCCACTTACAGCGTTAACTAAATTTGACCATTCAAAACAGGACCACTTCTGGCCCCAAAAATACTTATCATTATCTACTCCGAAGCCAACAACTGAAATCTGGACCACATGTGGCTCTTTGGAGACATGCCATAATCCAAGCTATGCTGATAACTGACATTTGGTCCTTGCAACACTTGTCAGTGCAGAAAATGAGCCATAAGTGGAAAAAGTGGCCCGGGTGACCCTGGTATATAAGTTCTTCGTGAGCCGTCATGTAGAATAAGTCATCTTGTCCCTTTTTACATTTTCTGGGTTGAAAACCCAACTTTCTCTCTGAAACTGTCTGTCCCTGTGGCGCCAACACAGATTAAGTAAAACCTCAAGATTTTATCTGAGTTCAAACAAGGTTTTTGCAACTCTGCATGTATGAAATGTAAAGAGTGACTTTTGCTTCTCTGTGCATAGTTAATAGTTCCAGTGATCCATGAGTCTCACCATCCATCTAATGTGCTTAGTTTACTACAACATATCATAAATGGCTAAGAAATTGCCCTCGGGGATTTTCACAGCTGCCTTTTTCGATGTAAGGGAGGGAGCTTATTGTGGAGTCGGGTTTGTCCACAGCAGGCAGCTCACAAGGGACAGTGAAATATGAGCCAGTCTTAATGAACTGCACAGCCGAACAACAGTTCAGAGGTCCTGAAAAATGACATGAAAAACGGGCCAATTCAGGCTTTCTGTGACGCTCCTGCTATCAGCCGAGGACTAAAGCACGACACTCTTTGTGTTAAGGTGCTGGCCCTGCCTGCTGTTCCAGCCTAGAGGTGACATTTCATGGCATGATGAGGGCTTTTAATTCCCGCTGAGGTTTAAAGGTGATTAAGGGGACGTTTGGTGAAAGAACACCATCACTTAGACTCATTACTACTCATGGAGCTTTTAATTATGGACGGTGACCTCTGCTATTTGTTTACCGGGGTGTTTTTCGGATTGCTTGGCAGAAGAGATTGGAGTTGAAGAATTAGGCTTACAGGGAAAAAATTAAGACTACTTAGAAGGCGGAGGACTTATGTTAACCAAAGCCAGGTTCTGATCAGACCAGATGGAAATGTGACCAACATTTCTAACCACTTGTTGGAGCTTGGCTTTACAATTTCAGTTTAAAACTAAATATGATGTTTTACTTACTCTGCTTCTGTGGTTGTATTTTGATTTGATTTTCATGTATCTTATATAACTTGAAAGACCCTGTCTGAGTTATAAGATTGCAGATTAGCTTGGGCTTTAAACGCTACTAATTCTAAACACCTGTCCTTCAACGATAAACGATGAATTAATTCAATCATTTTACTGAAGCATTTCACAGGATGTTGGCTCACCATGAAAGCAGATAAGAAATGCTAAAAGAAACCCACAAAAAGAACGTGGTTTAAGCCTTTTTCCCTCCAGAACTGCCTTTGTTATGGTGCGATAGATCCAACAAGGTGATTGAAACATCCCTCAGAGATTTGCATGCATTGTGACATGATGCATCTAGGGGTGGGAAAACTGAATCGAAAAATGGAACATCAGGATTTTTTATTTTACAATTTTTTTTGTTGTAAAATTGATCGTTTTTCAAATAAATGCAAAAACTTTTCAAAATATTTCTTTAATTAGATTTTTATTATCATTTTTATTTAATTGTTTTACTTGTCTTGTTGGTCATTATAGCAGCAGAATGTTGGTCTGTCTACTGTTTTTTTTTTTTCTATTTGAAATTAAGAAAAATAGAAAAAAGATTTTTTGTAAAATGTTTTTGTTTTTCTCCACAAAATCGCCAATATAATATGAATCGGCACCTAAGAAATCGTAAAGGAATGCAATTGGGAGGAAAACTTATCTTCCTGGCCCTAATAGTAAGACACAGTAACTGCACATCCATGAGTTTATTTCTAGTAAACAACAGGATGTTATCTCTGTATTCAGTTTATTTGTAGGAGAAGTCTCTCTTCATTACCCATCAGTGGACGGGTAAAGTCCAGCTTTTTTCTTATTTTTCGGGTGGTTGAAAAGATTGGTCATCATTTATGTATTTGATTTAACAGGGTTAATAGATATTTAGAGGTTGTAGCTCTGTGTAGACATCAACGTTTTCATTAAACTGACGTCACACAGATTTGCTGGCTCATCCGAGCGAACCCGAGCTGCCGTGTGGACTGTTGAACAGTTCCCTCGCCGCTTTGCGTTGTGTTTACTGACAGGTCTGTTTGAGATTACACGTACGAGGCGTTGCTGCTAGTGCCATTCCTGATAAGTTGGAGGTGATAGAGCTCCAGCGCAGAGAGAAATCCAGAAATCCTGATGAGAACTGGGCAAATAGCCCGCGCTGCTAATTACCGCTGAGATTTTCCAAGGAGTAACTCTCTTAATTAACGATGAGTTGATTGCTGTGCTCTGAAGCCGCTGGAGGAGCGAGTCTAAATTGGCAGACCTGATTAGAAAACATAGCAGGAGCATCAGCAGAACTTTATGTCGCATCAGAGTAGACAGAGCTTAAAAATTATAACAGCTGAGAAGTCCTTGACCTTCTCAATATCCCCAACAAATTGCTCAGGTTTAAGCATCCGAGCCATTGTCAGTTTGGAGTGAGACCTTCCATCTAGTTATGTGTGCTCTGTCGCACATGAGATTGAGCACCTTTCACCCTCTGCCATTTCCCGAGCATTAATTGAGTCCAGGACTCCCAGTACTTCCCAGATAGCAGCTGAGAGTCTCTCGAGGCAGTGAATCAGTCCTCGGAGCATTCGGAGCGCCGCCAGCCTCGCTTTGTTTTCTGCAGGAGACAATACGGCGGTAAGAGCCTCCTCCGGGGGGTCGTTAAGTCCAAGCATCCCTCACAAGGTCATTGCCGTTGCCGCGCTGCTAATATAAATCACAAGCTGCGAGACGGACGGCCACTCGTTATGTTGACGTGAAATGTGGCTGTTTGACACCTCCTCAATTTACTCACCTCCTGTTGTGGCATGTCAAGAGCAGGAGAGAGTTGTGGCGGCTTGTGTGGAAGCACATCTCATCACCATATCTTGACGGGTATCTGCAGAGGTAAATGCCTTGCTCCGTCTGAGCCGGGCGTTTGTGGAGGGTCTGCGGGGAACTTAAAAGAGCTTTTATCAGAGTGTCAGCAGCCTGTTTTAAGGTTTTTCTTTTTCTTACGGCTGATGAATGGAGACCGTAAAGTAAGCCAGAGGGTTTCAGTCTAAATTTAATCAGAACCTCCTTGAAAGAAAAAGGGAAAAGAAGGTGAATGTAAAACGTACTTAAAGACAGAAAATGGTGTTTTACAAGTCATTTAAATTTTATTTATGAGCCCAACTCTGAAAGGGTTCACATGCTGTGCAAATAAAATACTCCTCTACCCATATTTTACTCCAAATAAAAAGTATTTGATAGAGAATGTGAGCTAACTGTGAACCTGGTGGCAGCAACACGTATGTAAAATGTTGGAAAAGCAGCGACAAAAAGGTTGGAATATATTTTTGGAACAAATTAAAAACAAATTTTGACAGCATTTGACAAATAATGAGGTTGTAAGGTAATAGGTCAGTCACACGGCTGGGTGTAAAAAGCAGCATTTCACAGAGGCAGAGTCTCAGATGGAAAGATGGACGCAGGTTCACCAATCTTACACACACTTGCTCCAAAAGTTGTGGAAAAATTTCAGAAAAATGTTTCTCAGACGTGATCTGGACATGAACCGGATCCAGTCATGTGATGTGAGGAGCTTTAAAAACTAATCCCATATTTAAATTGATGCTGTGTGGGACTGGTAACCAGTGCAGCTCCGTTCCAGTTCCTCTGGTCCCACTGAGAGGAGATGGGGACATGGTAAATTACTTCCATCTTTTTGTGATTAAAAAAAGTAGTTTTAATCCATATTTTTAAGTCTAAGCTGTTTTTTATTTTCTCTAAAGCGTTATCACTGCATTGTTGGTATCTTCGCAGGGCTTTAAATGATCAGCAGAACATTTTATTCTGTGCAGGAGATGGAAACTGATCCGGCTTGTTCAGATTCTGCATGTTTTTTATTAACCAGCCCTGCTTTCCTTCGGCTTTGCCTCGTTGCAGCATCTTAATGACGGCCAGACTCGCACAAAGGTGCCTCAGGTAATGTAATAGCACCCAGCTACCCGAGGCACTCTTAATTAAAAGCCCCATGCTACTTCCTTTCCTGTGCAGCCTGCAAGTGCTGCTGAGGAGGAGGAGGAACGTTTCCTTCCTCCTGTCAGAGGTCGTCCGTAGACAGAAAGGTGTAAGGAGACAGCAGGATCTGGCAGATGGGATGAGGGGACAAGAATTTCACACATTACAGATGTTTGGATGAAATTAAGTCATAGATGGAGGACGTTTCCAGCTCATCTGACTGGTTTAGGACTCGGGCATACTGGTTCTTTTCAGATGTGTGTCCTCGTCCTTGAAAGCTGGTCCGCTGCCCACCAAGCCGACCTCTGCGTAAAGAGGTTAACGTTTAAATTGGGAGTAACAGAGTTTTCCCTGCAGCCTGAGATTACATTGGACTGAAGCCAAAGACGCATTAAATATTGAACGCTGATGCAACAGGTTTTACATCATCTTCCCCACGCAGAGCTTCCGGATCCTCTTGTTTATTATTTGATTGTCTTTTATACTCCGTAAATTCGCATTCTTTCTCCTCAGGTAATATTAAATTTGGGTTTTTTATTTGGCTCTGTTGCCGTTTCCTGTTTCTCCATTTTCATCCCTGTAGTTTGTTTTCATGCATCGCTGCTCCCACGCTGAAACAAGGGTTTTGTGACCCGGCTCAGCCAGGGCATGCTCAGGTAATATGAAACCAAACAGCCAAATTAAGCCAAAGTTAAATGGATGTATCTCCCTGAAACCCGAAAGTTTTGGTCTGCTGCCACAGTAGGCGCTTGCTCTGCAGTCTGAGGTCCTTCTGGGCTGTAAATCGAGGATAAAAAGGCTCAGAAATGGTATTTAAGCAGCTTCATACAGTTTAAATAAGATGCATTATATATAAAAACTAATTCATTTTAAAAACAAAGCCACAGGTCCAGATCCAGGATAGCAGTCCCCCAGACCTGGAACTAAATCTGGACAAAAGTCTTCCTCTTTGTTCTGCTATCTGACCAGATGATCCATTATAATGGTGTTATAATGGATCATCAGGGTGGATTTACCAGATGTAAACATGACATGAGTTACACACTGCTGGTCCTGAGAACCTGGTGATGATAGAAAAGATCGTCCTTGGTAATCGAGCGGAGTTTTAAGGGTTAAACATGGAAGCTTGAGATGGACCTGCTGTCCATCATTAAGTTATTAACGGGAGAACTGGGCAGCAATCTCTGCTCCAGTTTAAACTGTTGTAAATCCTACCTGAAAGACAGAGACTACATGTATAACTATAGATTTTGTTAAAGGTGACCCATGGAATTCCCCAAGGCTCCACGTTGGGCCCTCTAATGTTCAAAATGTACACACTCCCTTCAAATATCTGGTATCTGGTAAATGCCTGTAAAAAGTACTCCACAGAGTTCCACTCGTTCCCGGGACGGTGAGGATGATACAAGTGACTGCAATGAGGGGTCTGGTGGAGTTTTTAAGGGTTGAATTAAAGTTTTGGTCTGTTTAAGTTCACTGAGGAGGAGAATGAGTCCTCATAGAAAGTAGAAGCCATAGAAACTTTCTCCCACAGCACACACATCCTTATTCTTCTTCCATTCCCAGTTTCCAGGGGTGACACACCCTCCTCTGGTTGTTAGACGCCATTGTGATTGTTGACCATCATTGTTTCTTCTTCTCTGGAAACTAATTTCCTCCTCTAAAGCTCACCGCGGCTGATCGATAGAAGTTAATTAAAACTTGAAGCTGCAGCATCTGGACCTACTTTAAAACGTTTGTTGGGTCCACATCGACGTCCTGCATATGTGTGGCAGATCGTCACTTCCCAGATGTCAGTCTGCATTTAAAGGACGGCTCGTGATGAAAGGGGGAGCGTAGGCCCGGCTGGAACTAACTCCAGAGCGATAAGTGTCGGCCCCGTATGCGGCGCTCAGGAGCCTCGCTTCTACACGCTCACGGACGTTTCCAGAGTCGCACCTCCAGGAATCAATTGGAGATGCAAGGCGAAGAGCAGGAGGCTGCTTCTCTGCCTTCACCTCATTTATACCGTGGCATGTTTGTGGCCAAACAGCTGGAAGGCAGCTCGGCACAGGGGGAGTAAACTTTATCCGGCATTTCCTCCCATTAAAGACAGTTTAACACGAGTGCAGAAGAAGTTAAGAGCTGCTTTCTTAGTGTCAAAAACCTGACATGTACTTAATGCAGGGTGCTGATAATGTGGGATTTTTCTCTTTTTTATCCTCTCTTCTGTTCTTTCTTTGACTTCTGAAAGGCACCAAATAACCCATCAATTTGTGTGATTAGTGCTGGATAATCAAGACTTGCATTTATTCTGTTTAGATGTGTGAAAGGGACGTTAATCGGAATGGATGAATGGAGCGTTTCAGGGTCTGGCCTCAAACGGACTCATTATTCCACCACAAATAAGCTTGGCCTTGCTGGCCTGCACACAACTTCATCAACCCACAGATCGCTGGAACGACTCAGACCCAACGATTCGGTTACATGACGCTTATAAAGTTCTGCATCATATAAGGAAGACTCTTTTATTTATTTAAGGGCTTTTTTCTGGTGAAAGTGGCTGTGAGGATGTTTCCATGCAGCGTCCAATTTTGAAGAAGCAGGTTAAATGACATTCTTTAAAGGAATTTAGCTTATAAAGCATAAAGTGAAGGATAATCTTCACTTTTACAGGGTTAATTCTGTTTTTATGGAAGTTTAGAGGAAACTTTGTTGGATTTAAGGATCACGTTCACATATAGCTTCTTCTTTACGTGATGGAGCTTAGTCATTTTGCACCAGGATCCAGCTTGTCCCATGCACACAGAGATTCCTCCTGATTCTTTGATGACATCTACACCGTAGATGGTGGAAAAAATAGTATATCAGGATTTTTTTTGTTTCACAATTTTAAATTAATTATTTTTGTTTTAAAAAAGGTGTGCATCATGTGACCAAATCAGAAAAGCAACCACTGAATGTGTGAAAGCAGCACAATGACATTGTAGCTACTCATGTAAAACTTCTTTGGTTTGTGTTATTAGAAAACCACGGAAAACATCCAGTTATCAGCTCTTAGGTTAAACTCTTATGAACTATTTTTGTTGTTATATTATTTTTGTGATTTACCTTTCAATGAATTCTCAAGACAATGAGAAAACTATTTCTAATCAGTTTTTCTGCAACTGTATAATATTTTTGCAGGTTTCCAACATAGCTCAGCACAGAGCAGATCATAGAAACCTCTTATCGTAAAAGCTTTCATCATTTCAAACAAATCATTTTTCTTCCTTTTTCTATCCTGATTGTTACATAAATAGAAACATCTAGGGCTGGTCAAGTAAACAAATTTGCAGCCTTGGGTGCTGAATGCATTTTATAAAGGATCAGAAGCACACGTATATTAAGATAATTGACTGAAATGAACGTATTAAAATGATAAAAAGTTCTTTTCGATGACCATAACAAGGTTGCGCAAAGTGCTAAAAGAGATACTTTGAACTCTAAAGAAGTAAACTGGATAGAAACGATATTCCCTCATTCTATATCTCATGTGACGAAGTCTCGACATATCTTGATTTGTTTGAATATCTATTTATTTGAAAGTTTCGATCAAGGCTGTCAATATGACCCACATTTCATATCTCAATAATTTTTCCTTAATCACAATAATAAATATATATCGAAATATAATATTTTTTTGGTCAAGTAAAGAAGAGAGACGGTTAAAATTTACAGCCCTAAGTGCTAAATGCTCTTTTATTAAGGATCAGAAGCATTAAAATATTTGACTGAAATTAAAGTAGATGTGTTTTAAAAGGATAAAAAAATTACTTTAGATGACCATAACAAGGATACAGTTGTGCAAAATGCTAAAAAGGAGATTTAAGAGAATGTAAACTCAAAACAAGTTAATTTGGTATATTATATTCCCTCATTCTATATGTTGTGTGACAAGAATTCGATATATCTGAATATCTCGATATATTTGAAGGTTTTGATATATTTGAAAATCTCGATATATTTGAAAATCTCGATATATTTGAAAGTCTCGATATATTTGAAAATCTGGACATATTTGAAACTCTAGATATATTTGAAAGTCTCTATATTTGAAAATCTCAACATATTTGAAAATCTTGAGATATTTGAAAATCTTGATATACAGTCATATGCAAAAGTTTGGGCACCCCTGATTATTTTCAAGATTTTTCTTTATAAATCATTGGTTGTTTGGATCGTCAATTTCAGTTAAATATATCATATAGCAGACAAACACAGCGATATTTGATAGGTGAAATGAAGTTTATCGGATTTACAGAAAATGTGCAATAATTACTTAAATGAAAATACGCAGGTGCATAAATTTGGGCACCCTTGTTGTTTTGTTGATTTGAATACCTTTAGCAATAATTG
>JAVQJG010034308.1:0-12635 GCA_036024015.1 Craterocephalus amniculus
GGCCGGATCAAGTTCCACAGCTCAGATTGCACCAAACAGGACCATGAACGCCGTCTTCACCGGGGTTTTAAAGTACAAACACGTACTTAAAACGTAATGTAGCCGACATAAAAACACAGTAGGCTATATTAAAAAAAAAAAAACACGGTCTTTTAGGCTGATAACAAGACAACAAATCTAGTCTGCTGTCTGTGTGTTCGTGTCGTCCACAGAGGTTTCAATACGCTAAATCAGGGCTCTATGTTTTAGTATTTTGAAAAACCGTTTCCAGTAGTCGAGCCTGCTCTTCACGCAGCTAGACGGAGCCAGGCGCATCAAGTGGGCGTTGTAAGGCCGCTGCAATGAGCGGAGCGGAGCAGAGCATGTGGAATTTGCCGGTTGGATTAATTCGCCATCGAACTGTAAGTTGCTAGGCAACGCTATGTCCGTTGACAATGGCGCAGGGATATTTTGTTATTAGGTCTTACCGGGCCTAGGTGTGGGGTTACAGTCAATATATCACGGCATGGAACGCTGCTCAGCCAATCAAATAAGGCGTTTTATAATAAGGCTGTAATGATACCGTTAATTGAAAATGACCACATGGAGTATTATTAAACATCATCGGACAACGCCACAAGTTCTCTGCTGCAAAGCTAAACCAGGATCTACGTGGATAAATCCTGGCCGTCCAAATTTGTGCCTTTTATGTTATTTAAATAAAATATTTTTCGAATAAAAAAAAAAATCGTTTTGTAAAACGAATCGTGGGTCAAGGATCGTGATACGAATCGAATCGTGATTTGGATTGAATCGTTAGACGTAGTAAATAAAATTTTACAACCAACTTGCCGAGCAAATATCGATGCTGTTGAATCATCGGATTATCGATCGATACTTTGATGCAGAAGATGAATCTTTGCACAGAGCCGTCAGTCATCTAAAAACGTGTCTGTGTGTGCGTGCGTGTGTGCAGATCTGCACTGAGGTGCTGGAGGCTCTGCGCAGCGGCCATCTTGGCGAGGGCCAGCAGAAAGCGGCGGAGGCGTACCGGGCCGCCTGCCTTCAGATCTACCCGTACTGCCTGGCCTTCATGCCTCCCGGTTACCAGGACAACAGCAGCACCATCAGCGCCAACGGCGACCTGTCGTCAGGGGAACACGACGACCTGGCGCATGAAATGTGAGCTAGACATGAGGGGAGGGGGGAGGAGGTGCCGTTTCCTCGGCGACCGGCCGCCCCGCCCCCCCGCTCTGTTTCTGAGGGTCCTGGGCCGCGGCGAGTCGCCCCCCCATCATTGCACTGATCCGGACGGACTGAGAGCCACGCGAGCCACGGGAAGCGGCACACGGAGGAGACGACGCCCAATTAACTTTTTTAAACCATAGAAACGGGCTCCATAGAAACGGGCTCCATAGAAACGGGCCGTGTCCTCGAAGCGCGGCGCAGTGAGGAGGAGGAGCGGACGCTTCTGTGACACATCCGGCTTTTCCAGCAGTCCTGTGTTTCTGTGCCGGTCCTCCTTTAGGTGCAGCCGCTTCTTCTCACGTTTTTAAAAGTAATTTATATATTACAAACTGACAAATGGATTAATAAAACGACGTTTGCAAAACCACGCTGGGCCGTTGTCATGGTGATGTTATTCTCAGCCGCTGGCGACTGAAACGCGGAGAAAAATGAGAGTCTGCCCGCTGTGCTGGGGGAGGAGCCGTCTGCTGGATGTTTCACATCTCATTCACACATTTTGACGTAGAAAACTGAAAATAGTTTAATCTTCATAAAATGCAAATTACTGATGTTTCTCTGCTGCTGTGACACTTTTCAGCCCAGTCTGGCCTCTCCCTGGGGGGGGGAGTCCTTCATGTTCAGTGCTTTGTAAATAAATTATTACTTTTTTTAACTTACTATCAGCATCACAAAAGCAAAAATATTAACAGTAATGAAAATAACGAGACAAAAAAAAGAATATTAATTTGCTAAATTATATTTAAGAGAAATAAGACATTTGAGTGGAAGAAGAAAAAGCGATCCTGGACCAATAAGAGCACTTTGTTGCTCAGGTGCAGAAGTCCGATGGAGAGTTCCTGTTTCCCTGATTGCAGGAATCGCCTCAAAGGATTGTTCCACTAAATATTAGCTTATGAACGATGTCACATATTAGAAACTGTTTTTGTTTTTCAACCTCAAACTTGATGTACCGTACCTACTTCTCCTCACAGCCCCTTCCATGCAAAAAAAGGCTAAACTACGGTGTTTTTTTTTTTTTAAACATAAAAACGGATCTAGCATGTGCACATGATCTGAGCGTGTAAAACTAGTACATGTGAGTGAAAACTCATCTCAGAGGGAACAACAGTTTGTAAGCAGAGCATCATGTGTCCACATGTGGTCCAACAACCTCCCAGTGGTCACAAGCTCGCTCTCACTCATGTCTCTGCACGCCGTGTAACAGCTGGATCTAAGACTGTGGAGGCAGATGTGTCTTTTCCTTCGGCTGGTCAGAGAAGAGATCCATGATGAGCTCCTTCCATCTCCTCCACATGGATGATGTTCAGCAGGAGAATAATCTGATAACACCATTTGTGCTGATATGGTTGGACATTGAAGCGGTTCCACTGACTTTCTTACTGCCCCCGACTGAAAATAAACATTTTAATTTGGTGGGAAAGCCCGAGTGAAAATAACAGGTTCAACAGTGTCAAGCTAAGTTTTAGTTAAAGAAGAGTTATTATCTAAAGTCAGATCATTAATAATAAAAGATTTGTTTGAGTGATCTGGTATTTAAGAGCCGTGTTTACGGATGTAGGTAAGCTCTGTTGGCAGATTGTTTTTTTACTGGAGTGGTGTGAGAGACGTGTGACAGTATGGTGGAGCCTCCGTCAGACGGACGCAGACACAACCTCAAAGCAGGTGGATGAAATCGGGGCAGCAGCATTAGATGGTGGATGTTTGGAGTGTGGAGCCGGATGCAAAGTGTCCAACTGTGCTGCAGAGCCGGTTTCAGTGATGCCACATCCATCAGCAAAACCAATCGTTCATTTTTGTACCTCAGTTCCTCACATAGTCTCTGGATGTCTTACAAAGTGTCAGAGGTTTGGAAAATGTTGGTGGAAATCCCTGCACGACGACTAGTAAACGGTGGTCTCTGTTTGGCAACCGGTGCACATGGATTGCAGGACCTCAGATGAGACTTTGAAGACAAAATCTGACAAACAAGGGTGTAACATGAATGTTAGCTGATGTCGGCGCAGAAATCTTAAAAACCTTGTGGCATGTCTGACAGCATGTTTGACTTCGTCTGCACAGAACAGAGAGCAGCATGTCTGCAAACTGCTGCTGTAAAGTTCTTCATATACTGGATGGTGGGCACAATGAGGTTCAATATCAGAACCTTTACTCATGTTTGTACTCTTCTCTAAAGTCAACTGGGTGTTTTTATGAGCCCCACGTATCAATCATATCTGTTTACAACCCCGAGATTAAAAGAGTTGAAACCCTGCAAAAAACAGAATTTAAATAGCAGAACATTTAACCATCACTGTAAACATGAAGTCCTTTGGATTTAAATTAAATACCGATTATTTACAATAATGTGTGGATCAGTGTGCATCTTCAGTGTGATCAGTTGAGGCACTGTACAGCTCCTGGGCTGTGATTGGCTCTCTGCTCATGGCTCCGCCCCTTGTTACCTGTTAGCAGGGTGCTGGTTGGACTTCTGTTTAAACCAAGTTCAGCTTTTTTAATCTGATTCCATCTGGTTCTATTTTTTCTTTCTGGTTTCATCCGGTTCTGTCTGTTTTTAACCAGTTTTGTCGGTTTTTAACCGGTTTTGTCTGAGACTTTGTTGTGTGTGCTTGCCTCTCAGAACCTTCCCGATCGGGTCCGTTTCAGGTTCAGGTCGGAGGTTGCTGCTGGTGGAGCTGGCATACAAAGTTTTGCTGTTTCACAGTTTGGATCGGTTCTGTTGAAATATGTTTAATGATTTTCATGAAGAGTTTGTTTTTCAGGATTTTTTTATTGTAAACTTTTTTACACTGAAGCCGACTCTGGCTCTGGTCTCTGATCTGGTCAGAACCAGAACTAACTGAGTGCAGTTCTGGTGTGTTCTTGGGATTAATCTATCCTTCGGCCCAATTCTCACAGTTTGGCCCGGTGCCGGTCTGTTTCCAGAACCTCTTCCTGTCCTGCGCTCTGGAAGCTGAGGAAGGTGTGGTCCTGGTTCAGGTAGGAGGTGATGAACTCTGGGAAGTCTCTTTTCAGGACCACCTCCAGGAACATGTCTGCTGCGGTGCGTAGCCTCCGCTTGGACCTGAGGAAGACAGAAAGATAGCCTGGCTACCGCGACTAAAATTCGCAAGCTCCATATAGTCTGGCCAAGACGCCTATTCAACCGATTTCCAAAATCCCAAAAAAGTGGGAGCCAATCAAATTTGAGCTTATCCAAAGAGGCGGGCTCAAGGCAGTGACGTAGTCCTACTACGACTGGCAGCCGTTGGCAGCACAACTGTCAACATAGCTAACATGGAGCAGCGACGAGCGTTTAACACAGCGGTAGAATCCGTTTTGAGCACATTAAACGGAAAATTCAAGTTCAAATTTGAGCAACGTGTAGCCTTAGAGGCATTTATTGGCGGGAAAGACGTTTTCGCCTTGCTCCCGACTGGCTTCGGTAAGAGTCTGTTAGCCCCGCTGGCTACACACAAGTCAGAGAAAAGAGTGCTGTGATTGGTTTAAACTTTGATTGATTTAACCTTCGACCAATCACAAACAGCGACATTTGAAGGAGACAGGCCAACCGTCCCTTCTGAGAAACAGTTTCTGTATTAGTCTTGGCCAGACTAAATGCTCGCATTATAGTCACGATAGCCAGGCTAACATCCTACCACAATTCTGTTAAAATCTTTAGGCTATGTAATCTGTTTAAATATTGTCCTAATACCCAGCAAATTGCAGCATGTTTGAAAAATGTCAAATGTAGGAGAAAATCTTAGTTGATGAAGAATATAGATATTCCATGTATGATTTACAGTACTTATGATTTAAACAGATATTTAATTGAGATGAAACTGTAACGTTTCCTTCATATCAATCACCTTCTCTTTGATAAATATCTTTAAAAAATTTGTCTGTTCATTCACATTTATATTTTGATTAAACTAAAATAAATAACTAATTAATTAGAAAGAAATATGAATATATAACTAATGTCTATAGCAAAATACACTCAACCTAGATGATTTCCATGCAATTCACCATTTGAAGTATCACAAAATTGCAATTCATTATTATCAAAGTGTAACAAAAGAATTTTTGTAAATACACAACAATACTGATACCATATACATGCAATACTTTTTATGCGTATTTAGAGTTGCCTAATTAAGACTGCAGATTATTGCATTACTCTGTGTCATTTGAGCCATATATTTTTATACATACATACATATATATATAAATATATATATATATACTTAATGTAAAGTAAAGTAATGTAAAGTAACTGAAAGATCTTTACGTGGGGAAAAAAAAGACTTTTCCACTCTCATTTTTCCCCCTATGTATCCTTACGTTTTAAGTGAGTGAAGGAAAAGAGTGTTTATTGTTCTCAGTAAAAAAGCCAGCTCTGTTGAAGCTCTGGAGTTTATAGTCACTGGAGAATCATTTCCTTTTAAAGTGGCCTGGGATGGCTTTGCTTATTTGGAGACTTTCCATACAGAGAAAATTAAAGACAAAGTACGGTATCTTTAGGTCTGACTGTTTGTTGTTATCCTGGGGTTTATTGTATCTTGGATCAATAAAACAAAACATCAAATGAAAATACTTTAAAGACCAGTCACAAATCATTTTAATTGATTTAAGCTGTGTCAGAGTGAAGGGGGGAAAGAACAAAATGCATTCTGTATACTTCATGAAAGGAGTTTACACAACAGCTCTGCATGCAACAGTATGCTGCTCAGTGTGTGTGTGACAGCGTTAACAGCCAGTCGGACAATAAACACTTGACCTTTATCGTTCAGTGGGGCCTATCAAAATATAAAGGCGAGTTCAGTGAATTGACTTCACTGTACTCGAATTGTGTGATAAACTGGCACATTGTCACTTCTCCATGTGCAAAAAACAGCGATATACAAGTATGTAGCTCAGGTAGACATCATGCAACATCAAAAACACAAAAAGAAAACCTATCAGCTGGTTTAATATTTGTTGCACTACAGGTTTTGTTCTGTTTATATTTGTTTCCTCTTAAATAAATATTAGCTATCTAGCTGTAGGACCTCTAACTGAAAATGAGATGTTACCATAGAAATGGCAACTTAAATAACTGAGTATTAAATAATAAATTTTCATGTCAAAAACCAGACATTTCAAGCTCTTGAAATTAGTTTCAGGTGGCAAAACACACTAAAGCAAAGCACAGTTGTCTCAATTCCAAGAAAAACTAAATTAAAACCTTCAATACGTTACAAGCAAACCAAAAAAGGTATTATCAGAGATTTCAGCTGTTCGGGAGACAAATAGTGTGATTTTAAGCATGTAAAATACTTCAAAATATTTGCAGTAAAATTTAAGAATGAAGTTAAAGTTTGGGGATCATATGAATTTCGTTTTGATTTTAAGTGATTTGACAGAGCATGTTTTGGTCAATGAACGTTTCTTCCCTGCTGCACTTATTGTCTGTTTCATATTTCCTTCAGCCCATTAAAGACACACAGCACCCATCAGCTCATCGATCACACTAACCTCATTTGTGACCTCTTGTCAAAAAACATCCCTAAAAACCAGGTCTGCTTTACACTGCTCTTTGTCTGTCCTCTTCCTGCATTACTCAGAGCAGCATTGTGGTACACTCAACAAGTGGCTCATTTAGTCGCTGCAGCAGCAGCATGCCAACATGTTGAAACACACATCCTGCCCTAAATCAAGACTCCATTGCAGAGGAACAGTTATCAGTATTGCACTCTGGATATCAAACTTCAAGTTTAATATCAATATCAAATGAAGACCTTCATTTTTCCTTATTTCTCTTGCCACAAGGTAAAATTTATTCAGAACAGATGTGAATACTTGAACGATGAAGACTGCTCTCATATTCATACAAGTATTAAAGGTTTGTCTGGAAATAGCCGTGTTAAACTTTGAGTTTAGTTTAACTTCACAATTCCATTTTATGTGTGCATAGCTGAATCAGCAGGTGAAATAAATAGCTGGCAAACCAGCAGTGGAAGGAAGGGAGATAGAAGGCCGGGTAGTGGGCAGAACAAATGGAGCAAAAATATCACAAGCTAAAGTGTTAATTCCCCTTGAAGGAAAAAACAATATGAGTCAGTGGCAGTTTTCTCAGTAAAATGGCCAAGATTGCAGCACTAGAGTAACCCGACGAAGGCTTTTCTTTTTTTTTGTGAAATCAATTCTTATTCAGCATTAATGTTGGCACATGCTAATGCATTTGTGAATTAAAAAGATAATGTAACCCCAAAATAATTATGAATAATGAATAAATGATTTGTGCTCACTTCTGTGTTTTGACTTATGGAAACATGGCATCTAATTAACAACCTTTTACTTCTGCATGTAATAGCTATGACCCTAGGAATGCAAATGAACTGAGTCACAGACATATTTGGTGAATGTTTTTTCTAAATGACAAGTAGAAAGTCTAACAGAATTATAAATTATAATGTCCTGCAAAACTTCACACAACAAATTAAATTTAAATTCAGATGTGTGTCTAATAATGCTCTGGCTACATCGTTTATGAAGGTCTCTTTGTTGGGGAAGCAGATATCCATTGGAAATAGACATCTTCCCACAAAGGGCAATGACTCATTCACCTTGAAGATGAACATTGCTGATGGCTGAGTCACTGTGGTAACACCCTTGCACACCCAGCAGTCACACAACCAGTTTCCAAAAGATCAGATACGCTCACAACAACTTCACGTACCAGCCTTGTAGCAGCACATTCATGCCAACTAATGGAAAACGGTACACACAGCGTAAACATCAAATCATGAACACTGTTCACATGTAAGACGAGGCAAAGCAAGTTCAATTTGCAATGCAAATTTCTTAAACAAGACAATTCTAAGTGCTTTACATAAAACATTGAAAGAATTACAGGGGGCATGGGGAAGAAGCATTTATAAGTAGGCTACATTTAGAAAGGTACAAACTGAAAAAGTTAAAAAAGAAATGAAAGACAAAATAAAATCATAAAAGCTGGAATACAACAAGAAAAATGCAAGAAATGAAGGTTATTGTGAGGGATTGACACTGGTTAGGATAAAAGGTGGCAAATAGGAAAGTTTTTAACCTGGATTTAAAGCAGCAGAGTTTCAGCAGACCTGCAAGTTTCTGGCAGTTTGTTCCAAATGTGAGGAGCATAAAAACTGAACGCTGCCTCTTTGTGTTTAGTTCTGACTCTGGGAACAGAAAGTAGATTTGACCCTGGTGACCTGAGGGATCTGCTTGGTTTGTAATGAACCAGAAGTTCCTGAATGTATTTTGGCCAAAACCCTTCAGTGCTTTGTAAAGTAGCAGCAGGATTTTGAGTTAAATTTTTTGGCAAACAGGAGGCCAGTGTAAAGATCTGAGGACTGGTGTTATATGATCCATAGGTAGTAGTGACAATTCAAGAAGCAACATTGTGGACTGACAGCAGCTGTCTGATGGACTTGTTAGAGAGACCTGCAAGGACAGCCTGCTGAAACTTCAGTCCTTTAGCCCTCAATATGTTCTTTAGATGATAATGGGCTGACTTCACAACTGTCTTAATGCGATTGCTAAAATTCAGGTCTGAGTCCACAACCCATGCCAAATTTTTGCTTTAGTTGGATGATTTTTAACATTATTATGTGAAACTAATTGCTGACTTTTAATCTTCTAGCACTTTGAATTGTCTTGTACCTTAAAATGTGCTATACAAATAGACTTGCCTTGCCTTGCCTTCTAATCTAGCCCTGAGGAACTCTACATGTAATTTTGTAGTTACACACAAACAAAAACTGTCCCGTCTTTTAGTAGTCCCGTCTTTTAAAGGACTAGCGCTACAGATGTAGTATTAGTGAGTTGTGACTAATGTTACCCTCATTGTTCCAGACTGATGCAGATTTCTATGAAGTGAATAATGTAGGGGAGGGTAGTTTTCTCTGACACTGACTGTCATTAATTATTTGTCTGACACGTTATATCTGTTTTTCTAATTTCTTCCTCACCTTGCAGAATATAAGAGTGTGCAATGGCACACTGCATTCAATTTTCTCACCAATCTGCCTGACTTTCCCTAGACTTTTTCTTTGAATGGATGCTCTCTTCAACCCCCATGCCAGTCTCTCTTCTGTGACCATAGCATGCCGAAACTAACGGCGCATTCACACTGGCACTTTTTGATCCATTTTAACCCTGGTCCACTTTAATGGATAGTCCAGTCCATTTAGAGCAATGCAAACACATATTTGGACACTTTTGCAACCAGAGGAAACAAATTCTGGTCTGCTTGAAAACCCGGGGTCTTGGTCAATTTGCAAGTGAACTCAGGTCTGCTTTGCTGACGGTAGTAAAGTAAATGGACCATCCAACAGTTAAAAGAGAGGGATTGTCGAATTGCTTCTTTTTTCTCCTTATTCACTTATTCTGATGGACAGTTATTGTAACAGCAGGACAAAGTGCGAACCAGGGTGAAAGCAAACCAAAGCAAAGGTGGTAAATGTTCAGATTTCATTGAATTTTTAATTAAATTAATATTTCTACTCATACATTCATTCAAATTTAGTCATTCATTCATAACATTTTTTCGAACTGTTACAACCGACCCTATGCAAGTGTGTTGCAACTATCCCATAGTGCTTGAAATACAGCTAAAAGATTACTACAAACAACCTGATGATCAACATCATGCCTGCTTGATAATGTGACAGTATGAGAGTCCTGTCACTATGTGCTCTGGCTACTTGGCCACAGGGATATCCCTTTGGCTGACCGGTCAGCACACATGACTTTCACCCAGGAGGCTGTGGGCCCTCCTTTGTCCTTTCACAATAAGTTCAACTATAAAACAAGCTGTCCTATCACAAAATTGTTTAGTGGGGAATAAAATGCTTTCCTTTGATAAAATTATAATCTTCACTTTTTTTCACAAGCAAACTAAAGACTTGAGCATGTACAGATGGATCAGCTGATTCCTAACTTCTTCTCAAATGGAGCAATTAAAAGTCATACAAGTGACCCTGGTTGAAGTGACTATTTGCAATAGCTGTTCAAATTAAGTGCTGGCATTTCAAATGTCAAGTTTTGTTCTTGTATTTTTGTTAACTATAAATATAAATGAAATTTGTTTGCTAAAAGTTACTATTCAAAAAGTTGCTTTTCTAAATTTCTACCTTTTAAATAATGTTTCAAGTGAATAGTGTGGCATTAACATTTTTGTTTTGTGGATGAGAAAAATATCCAATACAATTTTCTAAAAATAATTTTATTCGCACTTGAAAAACAACACTGCCTATCAAAGTGCTGTACACAGCAGAGGTTAAAATAAACAAAGTTAAAAATATGACAAACATGACAATCCAAACCCTTGTGTGGTAGCTTTTCAGAACAACAGCAAGTTGGGAAATAGCTTTTGTTTTGTGCAGACTATATAAATCTTGGTTGGTAAAAACTGAACTTTGCAGGTGAAGAGAAATTGATTTTGTTGCTTTTAGACATAGTCTGGTGGCTTTAATTTGTTTGTTGAATTTATCAGAATTGATTTAATGCAAGCTGGGGAATAGTAGATTAATCTAAGTAGGGTTTTCTTCTTTTAGAAGCACATGTGTAAATTGAGCATGTAAACAAATGGAAATGGTGAACCAAAACAGCATAAAATGATAAAAAGAAAATGTTGAAACATCCTAGAATCATACTATATACTGTGAAGTATATAGATGAAGTGTGTGAAGTATTCAATTAGTCTATTTTCTAATTAAGCTGCTGAAAACCGCTCATAGCAGATGTTCTGGCAGGAAATCAGACACAGGAATAGCACAGGTTTTCCTTTAGACAGCTGGACTGTTCTGAAATTCATAAGGTGAGGATGAAGAAAAAAATCCATCTTGCTGGGTGGGCTTCAAATGATATATTGTTGCCAAAACATGGTCCAATCAATGTTAAAACAATAGTATGTCGAGCGAAAGTTGCAATTGATGCTCCTAAGCATAATGTATCAGACGTTTATTGATGTTGAAATAAGAAATATAGCAATGAGTAATATAACTCTGAAGGTTTTCTTTATACAAAAGAAAAGCTGCAAACATTTTATCTGACTGCTTGTGGAAAACTGACATACAAGTAGTAACTCCAATCCCTTACTATGATTTTCTTATTTAAATAATATTTTGAAATACCGCACAAGTACAACTTCCCAGAAGGCCCTTGTGTAATACAGTTTTTTTTTTTTACCACAACATGTAACTCATGTAGCAAATCCTTTAACCAGTTCCACTAAACACTACACACAATTCTCTGCATTAAGCAAAACTTTTCAGGTAGAAAAACCTGTGTTTTCACACACTGAGAACACACACAAGAACACTGCCAGTCAAAATTCTAAATTTACTTGCCTTGCTATAGTAGTCCAATGGCTAAACACTTGTTCCATAGTTTTACATTTAGCAATCAGAGCTTCAGCATAAAAGGGAAACAGGTGAGTGTTTCTGTGTTGGAAAAATGGAGGACTATACTGAAAACAGAGGCAGAGCCAGAGGCATGAGGAAGGCTGGCCAAAGGGTTCAGCCAGATTTGAGCAGGCACACTGTAGCGGCCATTATCCGGACTTTGTGAAATGAGAAAAGGTAAGAATTCTACCCTCACAAGAAAACTGCAGTATTAGTACTGTATACGAATACAAACAGTAATCCTCAAATACAGTATTGCCTGTTACGTATTTAGGAAATTGCCGCGTGATATTTTTCCCGCTGTGATGTGGATGAGTTACTGTGGCCAGACTGAAAAAGAAGACAGGATGCAGCATCGTTTTCTTTTGGTGTCTTTTTTTTTGTTTGTTTTTTTGTTTGTTTTTTATGTAACTATAGGCTACAGTAAATTCTTCTATTTATGTACCACTTTGTGTTTGATGTAGTGTATGTGTATACATTGCTGCTGTGGGGAAAAAACAAAATATTCTTGTTGCCACATGTTTATGTTCGTAGTATGAAAAGAATATTTCAAAATATTCAACACTGAACTGAGTGACACTGAACAGAAAAGGCATAGGTCTATTTTTATGAATGAAGAAATGCGTTTTCCACTCATCATAGTGTTCAGGGTGAAGTGTGTTACACTGTGCACATTAATGTACAACTGGTTAATATAAGTGTGTTTTCTTATGTTGGTTTGTGTGTATCATTTGACAAAACAAAAAAACAAAATAGCATTTTGAGAAACAATTACATTGTTTTGAACATGATATGTCCTTTTGCAGGAGAAATTAAAGGAAATATACCTGATTTTATTTTAATCTTTCTAAGAAAAATGGTTTTCTACGTGGTATAGTATGTGGTTAAAGTGGTAATTTCATTACAATTAATGACTCATTGATTGCGCATATGTACGAGTCCAGGGCATTTTAGTTAGCGAAAGCGGCTAGTTTTTTAGCATTGGCGGGACGCTCTTTCTCTGCC
>JAVQJG010034322.1:0-10435 GCA_036024015.1 Craterocephalus amniculus
CTTAGGCTTCCACCCACTCCTTTTGAACTTATGTTTTTTTTTCTATTTGTTTTGATAGATGGTGTTTTGCTTTTTGTTTTTATATTTTCTTTTATGTTAAGTTCAAATAAAATTTCTCAATCAATCAACTGAATGATAGGGAAATAAGGGAAGATGTAGGGATGAGAAAAGGTTTTGAAAGTGTTGCCAGAGGTCAAGAGGGATAAAGAAAGAGTTTGATTTTCTATGCTTTGGCCCACTGAAACGCAATCTCAGATGAAAGGACTCCGCTTACAGAGGAAATCAAAAATAAAGTCACTCACATGGGCTGAGATCCAGCGTCAGAGGGTAAACGGTCACGACTGCAACTGCACTCACACACAGCCAGGGGAAGAATGGAAAGAGCGAGGTTCAGGTGGTGTGGCGACATGTGCAAATGTGAGACCAAAAGTAAGATCATATTAGCGCTAATATGTAAACCATTACAAGTGGGGTATCTGGCACATGATGCAAGTGGGATCGGAGTCTGGAACTTCAGGTTTAAGACTGGAGAAAGATGGATTGTCCTTTAGTTTGGAGCAAGTTAATGCCTCAGTAGTTGCTTCAGGGTCTTGAAGATGCATAACTTGCTATATTTAACCTTTGCTAAGCAGTGTCAGCAGGATCTCTGGTTCTTGGTTTTGCTATGAACTCTGTGGAGTAGCTACTGAAACTAACCTATCAACTGTTCATGTAACAAACATGAAGTCATCGTCTTTAGCCCGTCGCACTTTAACACTTCTTACATACAACACCCAGATGTCAGCAGTAATCATATTGATGTAAAAAAGAACCTCTTTTTGCATTCATGTGTTTAGCTAGTATCTTATCTTAGGATCTGCTTAAATGGACTGACATGGTATATAAAACCAGCCGGTGGACAAGCTTGCTAACAAGAACCAAACATCAGTCAAGTTCAACAGAACAAGGAGGACAGTGGTATTCACAGTATGGCATTCATCTGTCCTCCATCAGTTGCTGCTCCCTAAGTTGTTTGCGTGTCAAACTGTGCAAGAGAAAAACCTCTGATTTCCCAACTCATGGTCTCAATCAGCTCAGGTAAAATACATCATTCATGCCAGTTTTAAAATAAGGGACAAAAGTTTCCTTCTTTCCTTCTGTGCACCCTGCTTCACTTAGATCAGGTCTACTTTTTTGTCCACCTGGTTAAGCTATTGTAGCTTGTGTCATAGGAAGCAGCCTGGCTGCTTCCATGCCTAATGATTCCTCCTGACCCTGTATTGCTGAAGCTTCTTCGATTGGTCCAGTATTTTGGCAACCTCACTCCTGGGGAGTGTTATAGTCTTTAACAATCAGCACTTGTAAACATTTTTTCTTAGAGTTTAGATTTGGGTGATACCTAAACTCTTCCAAGATGGTTTTTGCAACCTTTTCCAGCCTACTGGGGATCCACAACTACATCCCAATGTTTTCTGAAATCTACTGCAGGATACATTTCCATGGTATTTTGTGAAGATCAAACTTCAATGGATATATTGCATGAAATTTAAGAGGCTACTAAGAGGCTTGCTTATAGAGCAAGATAATTTCTCATTTGTTTCTTTGAATCTGATATTTCATGTGATATTCTTACAGAAACGGAGCAACTTAAGCACCACTGTGGATGAATATGCAGCGCTTTAAGCTAAAAGAAAAATGTGTTAAAGGGGTGAAGCTAGTCGAGCTATACTCCTCAAAATACTTTACACTTTGCCTATAAACTAAGGTCGGATTCATACGTTATTTCAGGCATTTACAGTTTCTTTGCTAATTCATCTTAAATGGTGACTTCTTGCTTTGTAGAATTATATTCTGGGTCTTGTGCTTCCCTTTGCTTTGGTCGCATGGCTCACAGTGACAAGCTGCAAAAAGTTTTAACTGTCATGGGACCGTGTTGGTACAAGCCAATCAAATAAACTTACTGATCTTGTGTTTGATTGATTCTTGTGATCCCCCGGCGTAATTTCAGGTCCCATGCTTTACATCTGTTTCATGAACTAAATAAGAATGTACAGTCAAGATGTGCCATCATTGAGTTTTCAGTTGTGATGTAACGTCAGCAACAAGTTTTAACCCCCTTGCATTTGACCACACAGAAAGACCCTGCTGGCTGGTCATTAAGGCTGTAATGATAAGAGGCACACCTTTTGCAGTGTATGTGTGCTTTTGAATGCCTTTTCATGAATAGACCAGCAAAGTTACTTCCTTTTACTATTTTGGTTTTAAAATAGTGCAACGAGCTACCACGTGCAATCACAACAGCGGTGTCTTCTGTACCTTGAAGAATCTCTTTGAGACTAATCACTTCTGAAAACATCCCCCATCCTATTTTCTGTAACATCCTTATACACTTGATGCAGTTCATGTCCCTTCGGTTAGTTGACTCGGTGGATTCTTTAAAAAGGCAGCTGAATACTTTATTTACCAAAGCTTTTTGATGATATGGTTGGCTCCTGTTTTGTATTTATTTTATGCTACCATTGTGTTATTTTAGTTGTTTTATTGCTAATATTTTATGTGCAGCACTTTGTGATCTTTAGCCGTGAAAAGTGCTCTATAAATACATATTTACTTACTTATTTTACACATTTGTGTGGCTGAAACATTTCAACAGATTTTTTAGAGACCAGGGTTTCTTCCAACACTTAGTTCTTCTCACTCGCTAGTTGAAAATGATCGAAATGACCAAATGCTAAAGGGATTCTTGAGTTTTGACTGTCTCTACCTCAGCAGGCTTTTCGTCTCTGCATTTTGATGTAGCTATGCAGAGACAGCTGCATACCTGTTCAGATAGTGTATTTAAGCAGTTCATTGCAGCATGTCAGGGTTCACTGTATGTCATCAAGCCCTGACGTGGAAAGAATGCTCGAGCAGCACAGCTTCTCACCTTGGCTGAACCTCCCTTGTTCGCACTTCTAAGTCTCAGACCGGCTGTTTCTGAGTTTGTTCAGACTTGAAGCAGAAATGCTTGGGCAATCACACCTGGAGTTCCACTGACTTGGCATCATGTCAATGATGTGAGCATGAAGCACGAACTATGGCGGCGAGTTTTGTGTCATTGATCTGGTCAGTTTCTCTGTGTAAACGTGTTCCAGAGTAAATAAGACCTGCTGTTTCAGCAGCTGCGGTCACATGCTTAGGGTTGCCAGCAAGTGTGACGTGTGTTGACACAAAGAAGAATATGCATCATTTAATGTCAATGAAATCAAGCTTCTTGTCAGTATGAATGCAATTCGTTCTTCCAAACAAGACCAGACAGACCAATGTGTTGACACTGTGCTGTGAAATTACATTTAGATAACAAGTTCAGGAAAACATTGTCTGCTGCACTTGCACTACGCATTTAATTGAAATATTATTGCTCATGGATGATACATGAAAGATGGAATCTGGAAAAGGTTTAGAAGCAGTTTTCTTATTTAGGCTGCATGAGAAGCGCTCATTCCCAGTTATTTATCAATGCAACAAGTTAACTGCAGAGATGGTGAAAATACTTTACACTTGCTGAGATCTTAGATCGGTTACATTAATCCTGGGTGGATACCCTGGTGCCCTGCATGATGGTTTATGCAGGAGATGAATGTTTAAAATCTGTAGACTTCTGTGGTAACATTTATTATTTGTCTACCATGATGGCGACAGTATTTCCTCTCTCAACTTTACTGGCTAGTTACATGATTGTGGTTTGTTTTTAGATGCAGCATCACACAACATTTCTGTTGTTTTTTCACAGGAAGCCCCAGTTAGTTCAAAATGCAAGAATGAACAAATAGAACTGTTATTTAATATTTGAATGGCCTCACTCCATAATGCATTTATAGAATCTACAGTTACAAGAGGAAAGATCATTTAGATGAGGATCAGCTTTCAGTCTTGTAACCACAATTAGTGCACTATTGGTTTGTGCTAATTTGATATTCACACCCTCATAGCTCCAATTACCATTGATAGGAACATCAGACCTGGGTGCACATGCAACTTTTTTACTAAGGATGCTGCACTCAAGCATTTTACACAAAAATGTAACCACTCATTTTCATTTCATTTTTTTTTGTAACAGTTATGTTACACTCTATGGTAATTAGGCTACATATTGGACTCTCAGTTACTCGAATTGGCCAAGCAAAACACCAGATTATGTCATGCTAAATATGACACACCTTGGTATTTATGAGGTTTTTAACAGCAAGTATAATGTAATCGGAAATTTGCAATAATGTAACCTATCCAAGCTCAGGTAGTAAGCTTGTTTAGCCTCCATTACAGCAGATAAAAACACTTTTCATTCCACTCCAGCTGAACTGATTGTTTTTGTTTATTTTGAAAAGCATATTCTTATCTCAATTTCTCTTTGTCTCTTTGAGGTGGCAAAAGTGGAGTATGTGCGGCGGCGGCCGAAGCTGAGGGAGGTGCAGGTGAGGCTGGAGGATCACTTAGACTGCATTTGCACCAACAAACGTCACGTCAGCCCAAACTTGGACACAGACAATGGTTAGTATATGTGTTCATTCATGCAGTGGTTCATTTCACTTCTGAAGGCTTCTCCTGTTTCACTGTGTTTACTGACACCAACACAGCTGATAGCAGATCCAAGCTTTGTGATTTTCAAGCCTGTTTCGTAACCTTCAAGGCAAAATCCCTACACATACACATGGCCCCAAACACACTAACAAGCTTTCCTTTTTTTCAAAGTCCAACATTGCGTAATCTGCTAACCTTTGTTGCTAAAACTCATGCAAGTTTTTCTACAGAAGCAGCATGACTAACTCTGAAACAATGTGCAGATTCATGTGTCCACATAATAACCTATCTTTTTTTCCCCCCAACAGGCATCAGGTGAAGAGGGACAGAAAGATGGAGGACCTGAGAAGAAAAACAGACGAAGACCTAAAACAGAAAAAAAAGAACTCCTCATAACTTCTTCACCAGCTACCGATGACAAGTTTCATGGAGTAGGCCTACATGGTGTCATGGGATTTGTGGGAGTCCTGATGGAGAATATCTGACTCATGTGGACCTCAAATATACATGTAGGTGTTTGTAAAAAAAAAAAAAAGCTTCAGATCCAGAAATGGATCCCGAACAGGCTGACAATTCCTCGATGGAGAGAAGATGCGTTTAGAGGAGAAGAATACATCGCATTGATGGAAGCGAAATGGGTTCTGTGATATCAACAGATTAAATTTCTGTGTCTTACTCCTTCACCCGAGTATAAACTGCTAAGGGACTCAGATTCTATACTGGTTGGAATCCTTGCTAGAAACATTGACTGGGATTAGGTTTTTTTACTCCAGGTTTGACTCTTCTTCAGTTAAACACATGCATGTATATGTCTTCTAATTTTTATAACCTCTCATTTTCTATCGCTGTTTCTACTTCTGATATGTTATCTCCATATTGAATGGAGGGAAACAATTCCTCCTGGAATGGTACTGAAACAAATAAATATTTATATGAAACAAAGATGGTGTGATGAAAGGGAAAAAAACCAAATGCCTCCACACTAACTGAGGGGTTTAGTTAGTGATCTAAGTGCAAACTGAAAAGGATTTTTGTGTCAAAGCAAGATCATATAATAATAAAGCTGAACACACAAACACATAAAACCTTGTAAAAGGAAAAAGTAAAAAGAGTAATTGGTTCCTGTCCTTATTCATGATGCACAAACAAGGCCAGTTTCATCCTGATTATCATGTTTGAATCTGTCTGAATTTCAGGGCAACCGTACTACTGAGCAGCAGGTGTTTCTCCTCCCATTCATCCTGAAGCAGAATAAGATCAATTCTCCTACATGCTCAGAACCAGGGCAGCTGAACACTGCAGCCTTTACAGCAGAGAGACATTACGGACATTAGATAGTTAAATTGAGTTTAGTTAAGTTTATTTCAGTCAGTCAGTCAATATCAAAAGTCAAACATGAATACATGGACATTAAGGAATTGTCAAGAGATGTTTGCAGAAAAATCTTGCATAGATTTGGAGATTAGGAAATAATTAAGTAAGTGCAACGACAAAATAATAATCAACCGTTGGTATTGCAAATTAATTGCAAGTTTAAGTGGTATTTTTTATTTATGTGTGTATTTGTTCATCTTTTTAAAGAGATGCTCCTTTACAAGTCAATGGGATAATCGAAGGAAACTCCTGGTCTACCTGCAGAGTTTCATAAATATTTCTAAGTGGTTAAGAGCAAATATTATTGATTGTGTTCATTGTGTACACAAAACCTTTTTAATGGCTCTCAATCCAAAACATTTCATGTACAGGCATTTCCAATTGTTCATTTGCATAAGTGTTGTTGTCTGTGTTAATTACATCACGCTTGTGTACTTCATAGACCATAAGAGAGCACATCACTCTAAACAAAGCTCACTGTGTGTATGTACAGTTCAGTGTGTGCCGATTGTGCAAGCATGTGCTTTTTTCTTTCTGCTCTCACCACATCCATTGGCCCTCTGAACTGAATGAAACAGGCGTTATTATGATTTAGATGCAAGAAAATAATCCAACATAAACTCTGGCCACAGCGCGCTAACTTCAGAACTATAACGGCTTTGTGTCAGCCTGCAAAAGCGAAATAATTTCATGTCAAAACTAAACCGTTTTCTGGAAAACGCATCACAGCAAAAATAAAGAGGAGACTGTGGAGTTTGTTATGAAAGTTGTGAAAATCTCATCCAAGGCTGAGGCACAGAGTCGAACCTCGTGTGAGGCCGTTCCAGTCCCCGCTGGCATCTGACAAATATGCTATTTGGACTATTATTTGTGGTTCCACGCCTCAAACAGCTCTTCGTGTTTCAGACATTAAACAGTTGTTATGACACGCTTCAACAGCTGACTGCGCTTAGCTTAAACAGAGGACAAAACAAATGCTTGTTGGTTGTGATGGCAAAGACAAGTAGACAGTCAAATGACTTGATGCAAACTTAAGGTCAATTTGCAAACCTTACTTTGCTGGCATATTGCTTTGGGAAGAGCTGGTGTAAACCATGTGTAGACATTGGCCAACAGTGTAGCTGGTGTGGGTTGTTGGTGTAAATACCAAAATTTAATAATTTAGTGGTTCTGTGTGAGCTACACAAAGAGAATACTGTTAAAAGAGAAAAAAAAGAGAAAAGCTTTGGATTTTGAATCCCATGCTGTCGTTTTATCTGTTGTGTTCCCAGGATCTAGCTAAATAACCAACAAGTAAATGCATAAAACAGACAGTATCATGTTGAATAAAGCTCTAAAAACCAGTCTTTTGTGAGGGAGGGAACAAGGAGAGAGGAGACAGATGGGGGTAAGACTGTGAAACAAGGTCTGAAAGGTGAGAGGGAGGAAATAAAAACAGACAGGATGGAATACAGCAAGTTGTATGTATGTGCATAAGCGAGCGGGAGACTATAAAACAGTGTGAGTGTGTCTTTGTGTGTGTGACAGGATAATGCGTGGGTTTGTGTGTGTGTGTGTGTGTGTGAAACAGAGAGAGAAACTCCATCTCTCTAAAGCTCAGTTAAGCAGATTAACAACAGGCTAGCTAAAATGCAGAATAATCCACAGGTCATTTACAACCTGATATCAGCTGATGGAAGTCCATCTCGCCCCTTTCAATACACATTTCAGATCAGATTTCCAAACCGCTGAATCTCTAAACTCTGCAATTAAGAGCCTGAAAGTACAGCTGAGTCAAAGTTAGGCAGTTTTTTCAAATAAACACCTCCAGGTTTTGTTGCTGTTGTCCTCTGGTCACACAAGACAGACTTATTAGTTTTTATTTTAGATCATGCTTTCTATTCAAACAGCAGTAATGTATCATGTCTAAATATCCTTTTCCTGGTATATATATATATATATATATAAGCAGGAATTTTTGGGTAGTTTTCTGTTTTTTTACCTCTTACTTTTGCATAACTTTTCCTGCTGTGTTTTCCGAGAAAAGGACACCTGTGTTTTTACTCTAATTCCAACCATTTTTGGGCTATTTTAATCACAAAATATGACATGACAAATGCCTAAACTGCATAAAAGTGACATGCAGAAAGTACCTTAAGTGCCAAAAGTTGCGTGTTATTTGGAAAAATTGCCATGGGATCATGTGGCGTGGTACATTCTGCTTTTCATAAAATTTTAACCTTTAAGATGTGCCAAATGCTTCCCTTTCATCACAGCCTCTGTTAAGCCAAGTTAGCCATTTCTTTGCTCTCTTCATATTCATTTCTCTGATGAAACAGACTATTAGTTCATCTTCTCTTAGAAAACATGTGGAAGCTTCTTTTTTATCAGAAATGTCTTATCATCAGGGGAACTCAAACACTCACACTGGCCCCAGTGAAGTCCAACGAACTGAATTAAAAAACTAATTCTAATTATCATGACTTATTTTCCTTCCTTTCCTTAATCTCCTGCTTTCCTTTCCATGTGTCCCACAGATCTGCTTTACCAGATAAACATGTTCACCTTCCAGGACCAGACTTGTTCCCACCACTGGATACAGCAGTGCTGGAGAAGTAGAGATCTGATGCTGAGGTTTGGCATCAGACAGTTGGATTAGGTTTTACTGCTGTGTGGTCAAGGCTGATGTTCAAACGCTAGATCATGCAAGAGGTTTTATTTCCAATGAACAGTGATGCAAGCAGGCAGGAAAAGAAGACTTTCTACTTGCGTTTTACCTGCTCCCCAGCATTTACAAATATCCATCTGTGTCCCACATGTTTATGATGGAGACTGATATTGGAAGAGTCCCACTTCAGTCATCAGCGTTATGGTCAACCCTCTGATTCAGACTGTCTTTTCGTGATGAATCTGACTAGGTTTGACAGTTTGTTTGCCTTTCTCTTGCTTTAATGGAGCGTAACAAATCCACTTCCACATGGTGGTCAAATCTATTTCCTCTGTGTGTGTCACATTTTTCTTATTTTCCTTCATTAGAGCATATGAAAAACAGCTGCTATCAGATGCAGACTCACACCCAGACCAACACCATAAAGAGACAGAAATGTAATAACTCCACTGATATGGAAAATGAAGGGTTGCATTTTTAAGTGAAGGTTCAAAAAGTGTGCAAATCGGATTGTTATAGAGATAACCCTTACACCTTCTGCAGCACACAGTTCAACACAGTTTATTTAGCGACATATCTTAAGCTTGTGTCAGAATCTGAAATAATTATTATACAGAATCATCAGAAGTCTAAAACAATATGAAACTGGAAATGATTCACCACAGGCAAAGCAGTGGTAGAAGAAGTTATATGTGGACGATTTATTGTTATTGTAGCCTAAAATGAAATAGATTGCACGTCTCTTTATTTGACACATTTCAGCACAGAGCCTTCATCTAAGTGTTCAGCTCTGGTAAAGTCAATCACTGAATAAATACAACCAACTCTATACACTGCAGCTGTCACCTTAAAGTAATTAGTCATTGTCCTATCTTCTCACTCATATCATAAACACCACTCCCATATCACTGTAGTTAGAAATACAACTATGGAATGAACAATCTCAGGCCGGAAAACGTTAGACTGAAATCATCATTAAGTCCATTTATCATCATAGTATAAATTATAAATATCTGTAACATCTCCCTTTGGACCAGTTTCTTCACAAGATCCCGTCCGCTTTCTGATGTCTCATCCATACACAACCGCCATGAAGAAGGTGAGCTGGGGTTTGCTTCAAAATAATGTGTATACTGTGATCCTGCATATTCTTACCCCCTTTTTCGGTCTCATCTTACAGTAGCCTCTATGTTATTTTACAATTTGCCAGTAAGGATGTAACATGGTTGGATTCACCCCTGACTGTGTTCCTTTAACTCCTAAATACAGCTTTAAACTGGTAAAAGTATGAGTAATCAATGAAATACAAAAAGTGAGCAAACTGATGAAAAGGTTGTATAAAGGGGTTTGAATGAACAGGTCTCACATGAAAGTGAAACATGCCTATCTAAGGGGAAGCCTCTGGAAAGGCATGTTTTGTCCTAGTCACTTTCTCTTAAAGCTGCAGTCTACTACTTTTATGAAAATAACTTTTTGCCATATTTGATAAAATTGACACTATGTCCAGACAGTAGTACATGAGACTAGTGATCTGTGAATAAAAACAGGCTCCAGTAGTCCCTCCTGCCGCCTCTACAGCGATTTGCAGGAATCCACCGCACCCGGTAAGAACAACCAATCAAAACCAGATGAGTGTTTGATGGAGAGTCTGACATCTGTCAATCACTGCTGGCACGCGCTGCGAACCGCCCCCTCCCTCTGCTAGTAGCTAGCAGCAGCTAGCAGTTAGCTCCGTCAGCAGCTCCGTGAGCGCGTTTCCCTGCATGGACACCGGGAGCATCCATTCACGTCCGCGGCTTGTTTCAACGCGCAGATACTTGATGTTTACTCGCTCGATTGGACCGAATTATTCGCAAAAATGGAGCGTATCGTTCA
>JAVQJG010034331.1:0-12457 GCA_036024015.1 Craterocephalus amniculus
ATTGTTGAGGCGGCCAGCCGGAGTTGTGGCCGTAAGGTCGTTGGTGCCTGTTGTGGCGGCAATCCCCGAACTCGCTGGTGGACACCAGCAGTGAGGGATGCTGTCAAGCTGAAGAAGGAGTCCTCGCTGGAGCGATTCTCAGCCGAATGTGAAGCGGCCGGGATGAGAATCAGCACCTCCAAATCAGAGACCATGGTCCTCAGACGGAAGAAGGTGGTTTGTCCCTTAAAGGTCGGCAGTGGGGACCTGCCCCAGGTGGAGGAGTTCAAGTATCTTGGGGTCTTGTTCACGAGTGAGGGAAGGATGGAACGGGAGATCGATAGGCGGATCGGTGCGGCGTCTGCAGTGATGCGGGCTCTGTATCGGTCCGTCGTGGTAAGGAGGGAGCTGAGCCAGAAGGCAAAGCTCTCGATTTACCGGTCGATCTACGTTCCTACCCTCACCTATGGTCACGAGCTCTGGGTAGTGACCGAAAGAACGAGGTCGCGGGTACAAGCGGAAAGTGAAGTAGACAAGTAGACAAGTTCAAAACTAAAGTAAGTTTAGAAACATTTTTCGAGCCTTGAAATATAATTATTACTTAGTTGCACAATATCAGAATATTTATGGAAGTTAATGGTCCAAAGAACACAAGTAAAACAAACAAACAAACAAAAAAACGATTACAAAGAAAAAGATATTTTAGAAAAGCCAGGTCCAATTCCTGACCTTAACATGCTTGTGATCCTGTTTAACACCTGATGATGGCTGATCTGAACATAAACTCATGAAAGTGGTTGAATTAAAAAAATACATATGCTTATTTTTTAATCCACAAATGTTTTATGTAACTGTATAAAGTAGTTTTGTTTTAATTTACTCAGAGGATAAGATGAGATCCATATTAATTATTTGTTTGTGGATAAATCAGTGTGTAATAAAGGCAGCTAAAGCACGGTTTCATGTCTCACCACCAACAACGTCAGGGGATAAAGACAATAGTAAAGATGCCCAACATTCAACCTGAAAGTAGTTCTTTTTTTATGATTTTTTTAAAATCATTATTTCTTACCATTATTGTTTGAAGAGGTTGTTCTAATGTCCCGCTGATTCTATCTGGTAAAAGTTCAGTCAAGCCGACTGGCACCAGCACTTATTTGTTGACTGAAGTTTGTTTGTGACAGACAGATGTCTCATCCAATCACCTGTTTCTACAGACAACTTTCCACATGGCACCGTATTACAAACCATCTGCTGTGTCAGATTAGATTTTATAGGATATTTCAAATTTTTAGAAACCCATCAGCAGACCACAGCTGCAGTAAAAGCCGATGTAAACCACAGGTGTTATGATGACACAACCATTGCAGGTGTGTCTCTGTACCGTAAACAAAGTTTACAGGCTTTTTTCCCCAATGGTCCCATAATACTTTGACCGTGTCACTGTTGCCTGACGTCGCATGTAAAGTTGTCTTGCATATAAATATAATAACATGCATGAGCTCAACCTGTTATATCAAGCAAGCAGGATGTCTTTTAGAGGTGATCTGAAGCAATGGACAGAGCAAAGGAAGCACAGATCAGCTGACTGCGCTACAGCATGCATATCCATATTGTCCGGCTCTCAGCAAGGATACAAAATCCCCAAACATGTTTTACTATTCCTTTAATGTTGCATCAGGCATGCGTATGTGTGTGTTACACATGCATCCAGAGTTTTCCTAGCTCTGTAATGGCTGCCAGCCTCTCACTCTCTGACCCTCCTCCTCCATGCATCCTCTGTGCCCAGGCATGCTGTACTGAACATGTATGGCAGCGTGTTTCCTCCTGTAGCAAGCTACCTTCTGCACCATTCCTCCTGCTGTTTCAAGGAAAGTGCAACCTTTGCCTTGGGCCTTAATTGTGTTCAATTTGCCAAGCTGGGCCTGAAACCATTGGGGGGTGGAAAAGCTCTCTGACCTATTTATCAATGCAGCTTTTTCCTTCCACTGACTGAGACTGAACCAAAAAGACACTGGTAAAGAGAGAGAGAGAGAGAGGCAGAGATAGGCAGTCGGTTTTCACATGAGCTAATTGTAATTGGAGCATTAGGAGTGGAAGAACATGGGTAAAAAACAAGGTACTATATTCTGGACTCATTTTGTCCATCTAAAAAAAATTTCAATGGAGTATTAACAGTTTTAAATGATTAAATGTAGCCTCTTTTTTTCATTTTTAAACAGTTCAGAAAAAATGCGACCATGTAAGTCCACCTGCAGCCAACCAACGCTACCTTACCTCCAGCTCGGACAATCCTTCCCTCAATATAGACTGAAGAAGCCCCTTTCGACCGCATGATTGGAAGTAAACACTGAGGAGGCCATTGACCTTTTATTATGGCTTCTGATAAGGCCAACTATCTTCCCTCTCTAGTCTGTGTCCCAAATGTCAAGTCACTGTATGTGTTATAATTACCCTGAGTTGGTATTTTCCTCGTCTTTACGTTTCAATGCATGAACAGCAAAGCCAGCCAGCTGAGGTTGGCTGAGGACATGTCATATGACACGTGTGCTGTTCATCTAGCGGTGCACGCTTTTTTTTTTCTGTAACACAGCACTTTCTAAATATTTCCAAAGACGGAAAGCAATCATAACAAGAAGAATTTACCTCCCTAGAGTCAAGAGCTTGTTGATACGTTCTCATTAACAGTTTTTATGCATGGCCAAATAAACAAATGCTAATAAACTCCTAATTATTTTTTCACAGGAAATTCAGACATTTTGAATATTCATGTCTGACCAAAAAGGAGCACAATTATTTTCCCTTTGCCTGAATGTTACTGAGCGTAGCATTTGGAAAAAAAGCTTCTTATTAAAACAATTTGACAGTAATAAGACGTTTATTTTAAGAACAGCAGCTCTTGAAGCTGAGAGTCGCTGTGTTTTCCAGGAGTAAAAATCTGAGGGACTGTAAAAATATTTTGACTTATCTATGAAAAAAATAGAGCGATTTTAGGATGATCAAGCTGCACTTTTCTGCACATTTACATTTCACTGATTAATGTTTTTTCATCCTGTGAGCATTTTCCATGTTTGTGCCTGTAGTTTTAGGGGTTTATTTTGTTATAAACAAAAAAAGTCCTGTTTTCTATTAAAGAGCAATGTCCTCCAAGCAGTGACTCAGTACAATGCAGCATGTTTTTTCTCGATTGTGACGATGTGTTGTTTTTTGTTTTTTTTTCAGTGTAAAATTTGCATTGCATCACTAATGCAATTTGACTCGCCGGTGCAATTGTGTGGAACAAGTTAGGCCCATTTGTGACTGTCAGTAAAGGCTTTTAAACTGTCACCCCACCTTCTCCTTCCTTCATACGGAAAGCTTTTAGAGGTCCACTTTGATGGGTCAGACAATGAAGTGTCACTGCTGTTCTCCCGGGTTTTGAGGTGTGCTGCTGAGTTATTCGGTAATCTAGTGTCTGATTGCTCGTTCTGTCTTAACAATGTGACTAATCAGAGTTGTGATGTTTTAATCATACAGAATTGGGCATATTCAAACACACTGTAACAGGGATGTAAGTCTAGCTCGTGTGTTGACAGAATAGTATGATTCAAGATGGCACCTGTCTCACTGATGACTCTGTTCTGAGCCCTCTGCAGCTTAGCAGCAGGCTTGAGTCCTCGCTGACATGAAAACCCTGAAGAACCTGAGGCAGAATCTGAGATTAGGGATGTTGCTGTAAGCATTAAGAGACTGGAATCACGCTTTTAAGGACAGAGCTCCATGTTGGTTAGTAGATTTAAAGACTGTGGGGAGCTGAAGACGTTGGTCCGCGCCGTGATTTGCTACATGCTTTTAACAAGTGCAGCCATCACTCGCACATGCCAGAAACTGAAGTGAGGAGAAAATTAAATTATGATTTGCGATGACAAATCTGAGACGTGTGCGTGCTATTACAAAAACAGCAACAACTCATAAATAATGCATGGCTGCCGTGGGCTATAGATTAAGTGTGAATATTCATTAATTTGCTTGCCCTTTGGGAGGTGATACAAATTCATACAAAGACACGCTGGCAGCTGGGCCATCCACTCAGTAGCAGAAAAAAGTCGAAATCCGGGTGGCACTGCGTTGTTGGTCTTTTTCATAAATACCTGAATATATATAAACTGAAATACATCATTGACTCTGTTAAGAAGTTTTAATAGGGTTCTACTGAAGTAGCAACCTCCCCCCCTCACTACTCCCACCTCTTAAGCGCTAAGTCACCAGAGCAGGGAAAGCCCATTAGTGTAAAGAAGGTGGGGGAAGGCAAGAGTTTGAGTGATTAGACTGATTGGATATAGCAGCACTAGGTTGCTCAGGTCAGGTCTAATAGGCTTCAGAATAGAGGGAAGGTCCTTAATGAGTAAAAGAGAGAAAGACAGAGAGATGCAACTGCTGTCCGGTGTAAACAGCCGTCATGCCACACAGAAACAATAACGCTTTCATACAGCCCCAGGCGACTGCACCACACCTAATGAGTCAGCATTGAGATGAATGATCCATAACTGAGAGAGAAACAAAGCAATAATGTTGGAGTCCTCTCTGAAGTCACATCACTTTGTGTTGTTGGATAGGTACATCCCCCCGGGATCAAACCGCACAATCCTCAAGTTTCCACACCACACCGTTTAATTGATAAACACTACTTTGGAGACCTCGAACGCCTCACACTGCACCTGCATTGTCTTTTTACTGTGGCAACGTTCACCGTCTCCTTTTTCTTAAACACAAAAAAGGCTGTGCAGGATGAATTGATTTTGTTTAGGGGGTTATTTGCACATTTACCCCACACTACATGCTGGACCTCGTCATGAAGACTTTCCCTGCAGCAGACCCTGGCAGAAAGAAGCGCAGCGATTGGACAGAGATAAACGACTCATTAACCCCAAATTGATCATGAACTCCACACTTGTGAGGACGCTCCATCATTAATATTTCAACTTAATTATTTGTTCACGTGTTGACTCCGAGCTCCTGATTTGCACATGTGATGTATGAATTATTGTAATGGACAATATTTGAGGATATTTTTTCCCTCCTGCTGTCACAGTTTTTCTTTCCCTTCATTCTTTTTGTTTCCCATGTCGTGGCGGATATTTCTGCGCGCTGTAATAATTTGTTTTCATGATGATCTCATCTCATCAGGACTTAAATCTTGACAACTATTATTTATGAATCAAACTTCCAGCTGAGGGAATTCTTCTGTATGCAGATATTTCTTTCTAGGCTGCTTCAGTTTCTGGTTTTTTTTGCAATCACAGAAACACTTTTGAGTGATGCTGTTAGTAGAGGTTGAATTTCTCACAAGTAGTAGAGTTTGGCAAGAGTTTCATGAAGTTCATGTTTTTGAGGTTTTGCTCATTTTTATTCTGTTTCACACTCAGCAGTTATGACTCTAGCAGTTTACTGTTCCTCAGAGGTAGAATACCTTATTTGCTTTGTTTACCACTCTCCCTGTTGTCCCTGACACTTGTGCTCACTGAGATAGTGGTGACAAAAAGAGAAACTTCAATGTCTGCTAAGCCAGTGTTTTTAGAGTATCAACACAACAAATAATTTTGTACACTTGTACTATAACTTCACATTGTAAAGAGACAGGCAGGCAGGATCTGATTCTTTCAGATCAACATGCCAACACCTTTAACAAGAAACCTCACCCCGAGCATGGCTGCTGTTGCCGCTGCTCCTGCTTAATAGATTTCTCTGTCTGAGGTCTGAGTTTCAGGGAAGAGAGCCAGATTGAGGGGTCTGGGGATTGGAGGTGAGTGCAAACCTGTGCATCAGCATGTCTTAATCCCAGAGAGCTCTAATCTGGGATTAGTGATCCTCTCCTCGCTGGATCCAGATTAGAGCATCTGCTCATGCAGCAGCCTCTGCACCAACGGCTGGTGCCACCTCCTCAACCCCTTGTGGGAGGAGCCGGGATGGGCTGTGGTGCAAGCTGATTGGAGGAAGCGCGGTATAAGCCATGTGGTGAAAGGGGTTGCCAAGGCAATCACGCTGGCTTTGTCACGATTGGTTGTGTCAGAGCACAGGTTGTCCGCTTGTCATCAGATGAGCATGAGATCACTAACGGAAGAGCTGCTTGTATAAACACAAGCTACATGCACACTCTTACATGCATGCATGCCACCTTTTCCTCACTTTGCATAAGTACAAGTGTAGAAACTCATTATAAAAGAGTCACGTTGATGAATGGATCCAGAACCAAGCAGGGGAAGTTGTATTTCATTTGTCTGTGAGTGTGATGAAAGGTAGATCTTGCTAGCTGTCAAATATACTCCGACAAAGCAACAACAGCAGCTCACATAGGTCAATCTCATCACCCTGCTTACTGGCACATGGTGGAAGCATAATCCGGGGGGTCAAAGGTCAGCTTCATGCTGCTTGCCTGGCTGAAAGGGCAGATGGAGCACAAACACATGCGTGCATGGACACACACAGGTCATTCTCATGCTGCTGGGTTGGTTTGAAGGGCAGATGGGTGCATTGTGTCATGGCGGCCGGGCTACAGCTTGTGGGGGCGGCCATATTGTCATTGAGAGAGGACACTGGCTGGGCTAGGTGTACACAGTAAACGCTGATTCCTATAATATTATGTGACAGCTGTTTACGGTTATATCACCTCTGCAAAAGTAGCCATGGCAAAAGTCTGCCATGTAGATTTTTAGCATTTTTTTTGTTTGAATTAGAAGGTCATCATCGATCTAACTTTCAAATTTTTTTCCTTTGAAAAGCAGTTTTTGCAAAAATCATTTTGACTGTGTGTAAGAAGCATGTGAGGCAGAAACACTCATAAGTTGTTCCTCCTCCTGCCATCTTCTGTGTTCTTATTTTGCATTTTCATTGAGGGTTTTTATGAAACACAGTGTGCAGAGAAATACCAAAGTGACAAGATATTAATTTAGTAAAATAATACACGTTTTTGGATTGTCATCAATACACATTTATGTAAGACATATCAGCATACTACTTTTTCCCCCTTTTAATTTTTTTTTGTTGTTGTTCTTTAGGGGAAGCCCATCTACCGCTTCATTTTGCTTTGCACGCTTCAGCCCCTTTCATCATGGCAGAGACACACTTTTGGAGGTTAATGTTTTGTAAGCTGCTTCCATAGCATTTCCTCTGAAAATGTGGTATTAAAAATACAGCAATTTTTAAGCAATTTAATACATGTATAATCTGCTTTGGTGGATTAGGTTCCCATATTAGAACAAATCAGGAAGAACACAAAGGCCAGCAACTCCAGGGTCTAAATATACTCCTTTTATCCGCTGCAGCATCAGCCCCATTTTTGTGAGATTTGCTTCTGGTGATGAGGACTGCTGTTCTGTAGAGAAGCATTAGAGTCTCTATAAAACAGGAAATACTGCCATTTTGCCATAATATGAGTGGATGTATCAAGGCCTGTGCATCTGAAAATGAAGTCACTGATTATATGTGTCACAAATGGACATGCAGTATGTGTCAGTGTGGCAAGCCTTTGTGTCCAATATTCTAAGAGTATGTGCATGCATGTGATTCAATACCCAGTCTAAAAGTGGTGGTTATATGGTATAAGAGGGGAGAGCAGGGGGGGGGACAGCACTCTGTTAGGTCTGTCAGAGCCAGGACTCTGCAGGCTGATAGTCCCAAGATAGCAAAGGGAAAATGGAATACATTTTATCCCTGGTATCCTTTAGGTCAACTGTGACAGGGTTGCCCCTCAATTACTGAGTATCAGCACCTCTTCTCGCCTCTCCTCTCACCTTTTTTCTCCTCTCCCTCGCTGCAGCATGTCGTTGTGTGCTCTGCAAGAAGCATGCAGAGAAGAAAAATAGAGAGGAGAGTGGGGGCAGGGAGGCGAGCGCCTACAATAGGCTACCTGGTGATTCCATATAGCACCGCAAATTTTCCACAGGCGTTTAAACCTTGGTTGATTGTTTGGCTGTGTCTCCTTACCTACACCACAGGTTTGTTTGCTTCCACCCAGTAAAAATGGTAGCCTGTATGTTTTATCGATTGTGCTTTGGATGCTGAGCGTCACCTTGGAGATGGTGGCTATATTCGCTGTTGAGCATCTTCTCTTTAAGCGAATCTCATATATCTAATGATCCTAAACTTCATGTTTTATGTATCTACCTTAGCTAATAAGGTCAACTAGCAGTGAAATGGCTGACAGGAATCTATGCATTTTAATGCCGCCGCAGAACAATAGGCACGCGCCAAACACAATGCCGAGGATGTGGAATCAGTCAGCGAGGAGGTAGCATGACCAGCTGGAGCCCTCTACCCTCTGACCCCAAAGGTCACCAACTGCTGCACTCCTCCTTTATGCACCTCTCACGGTCAACTCATGAAAATGCATAGAAATAGAAAGTTGCTTTGTCATACAGATAACCTCGACGCGTGGAGGTCCGGATAGGGCGCCATTATGAAATCACTTTCCTGTGTTTGGAGAGGGTGATTGCTCAGACACCCCTTGACTTGTCATTCTCTTTTTGTGATGAAAAGCAAGGTCAAACCTGCGCAGATGGACAAGCCCGTGTCTGCGAGTTAAACAATATAGCTGGACAACCTCGCTCCACCTTGACCCTGTGTAAACCCGGAGTGCCCTGCCTGGAGGTCACCCACATTTTCATTTCTTTAAGTATTAGAAATAAATCAGACGCTGCTATTAGGCAGACCAGCATATGAGAAGCTATAACCCTTTTCTTTATTTCAACCGTCTCAAAATATGCAGGCCTAACAGAGTGGGACTCTTAACTGCTTTCTGTGTGTCCTATCTCAGAGCAATAACTCAGGCTCTCTGCTGCTCCCTTTTCTTTTTAGCATCATGGCAAACAGACCAGCCCGCCTCCAGCTCTCAACTTGCACACCTCTCAGGCTCACAGATGGTTAGAAACCAAACAGTAAAACAGTCCAGTGGCAAAGTGACTGAGCTGCCACCCTTGTCCACCTGCATTTTAATGGCAGTGTGAGGCATTGGCAGGAAATATGCCTGTCACAGAGATAGAACTTTGAAACTTTAGAAGAACCAGGGCACACTGTCGGCTCCTGAGAGGTGCGAAGCTCCTGCACACATTTGTTTCTGAAGCATTGATCGGTTCTGACATGAGAAGCTTTTCAATTTAAGTTAAAGCATCAGATTCCACAGTCAGGTTAGCGAGGACTTAGCCAGACTTACGCTCCATTGTTGTGGAATCAGTGGATACAGTAGAGATATTGACTCTTCCCGGTGCTGGAATCAAGGTCGGTCTTTTCAATCTCGTATCTTGTCTATAAAGCTCAGCCTGTGCGTTAGCTGAGTGTTGTCAGACAAAGAGGCAGAAACGAGGAGAGCTACGGATAACCAACCCAAACATCCATGAATATCTCTGTGGCAGACTTCCCTGGTGTTATATTTCCAAGGTTTAAAAATCAATAGAGCTACTGCTGATGAAATTTGCCGCATGAGTAGTCTGCAAAGTAGACCTGGACCGAGGCATTTCTCCGCACTCACCCATATTCAGTTTTGTTCCGTTCTGTTTTCAAATGCAAAAGGGATTTCACTTCATTCTGTTTTTTTCCCCCCCGCTTTATTTATTTATTTATTTTTGCTCTAAATCCGGCTTTTGGAAGGCCCAAGGGCTGATAAAATGTGATCGATTTCTACAGTGTGTCATCCAGGCCGCCCTTTTAGAAGTGGTTTTGTAACAAGGGCGTGTGGAGCCATCATTCAGCCAGCTCTTTCATTGTTCATTTAATTCATGCTGAAGGATCCAGGTCAGGCCAACAAGAAGCCTTTACAGGTTAGAAGTCTGTACTTTGCTCGCCATAAAATGCAGGCGAGAACAAAACCGCATATGTCCAGAGGTGTGATGTAATATCATCCACAAGAAACAAAATTCCGCAGCTGTTTCTCTTCTATTTGAAATACGGGGGTGAAACTAATGAAAACAGAATGTGTCTAAAATTATATTTGCTCAACAGGGTTTGCAGAACAGGGAGCTGATATGAGATCAGATGAGAACATCAAGCATGGTTATTAGTTGGACGGTGTTTACTGGCGGAGCAGGTTGCAGATGATTTTGAATCTTTACAAGGTCGGTTGTCTTTTGTGGGATGAGGATAAAACTACATTTATCCGACCTGAATTAACCATAACAATTACTGTGTATTAGATGAGTATATAGCTCATTTATTCACAGTCTTCCCTCCCGTCTGGCTAAGTCCACAACAATGAGCACCTCCTGTCTTAAAATGCTAGTTCCCCCCCCCCAAAAAAAGCTATATTGTCCCCGTCACAGAAGACTGTGCACAGCAAACTCACAGTCGGCCTCTCCTGTGAAAGAGAAATTAATCTGCTCCAAACAACCTTTTATTTTCTCGACACAACTACTTGTCAGCTTCCACTAAAAGCAATTTGTTTTTGGCTCCCTTCTTCAGGCTCATGTAGCAGGACAGAGAGAGCGGTGTGGCATGCTGTTTTAAAAAAAAAGGAGAAGAAGAGGAGGGGAGGGGAGGGGGGGGCTAGTGAGGGGAACACTGCTTTAATCTGATTAGACCTGGCTAAAATCCCAAACCGGGGCTGAAGTGCAGTGCTTGTGGTTTCTGAACAGCTTACGCTAAGTCTGTACCATGGAAATAATCTACTCTTAAAACCCAGGAAACAAATCAACTATGGTAAGGACATAAGTTGCTGTCATTACGGAGTCATTAGGAAAAACATTTCCATACAGCGTGCAGGCCGGTAGTGCCGGCAGAAGGGGGCACTGTGTGTGTGTATCTGTGTGTGTGTGTGTCTACGACCGCACTTTTGTGAGCGTGTCTTTTAAATTTAAGTGCGTCCACTGATGCTTTAAATGCACAGTCGGAGCACCGATGTCGATTTGTTGATGTCTTCTCAGATTCCTACATCTGACTAAAGATTTTGTGCGTTTACTCTCTCTGTCGTGTGTGCGTCTGTCTTGGGTTCATTTATATGTGAGTGTGTATGCGTGTTTTTCTGCGCTGCTGTGGGATTGCAGGATGACTTCTCGGGTGCTGAATAATGAATCAAAGCATGGGAGGGAAGCAAAGTCACACTGCAGTAGCTTGTCTCTCTGCGCTGCTTTCACTTGAGCGGAGCAAGATGACTGGAGCCTGGAGGAAGTTCCCTCTAATAGGGCCGAGACCCAGCTATCACCTCCACAGCCACACAGCAGCAAACCACAATATTCTCTTTGATATGCATTTCAACTTCCGAGGAAAGCTCCAGATCCTCAGCTAATATTTATTGAAATCTTCGTACTGTTTCTTGATAAGAGGAACATTCAGTAAGACAAGATGACCAGCTGATTAACATGCACTTCAAGACAGGTTCAGCCATCAATAAAATATAGAAAAGGAAACCAGCTGGTGATCAATATTTAGTGTATGTTGGAAAAGAGGGAGCACAAAGGGAAAGTAAGTGAAAAAGAAGAACAAAACTTTTCACTGCCATCTTGCAATCTTGGAGCTGTAAAGCAAAAGATCATCCTAATGACACTATTAAATTATTTTACCACAGCATACCATGTTGTCATCCACACTGCTTTTTTTCTCATTAATAGCCTCCCAACACAGAGCAGATTTCAATATCAGTTTGCTCTCATTATCTCTTTTCTCTGATACCGTTTCATTTTGCTCGGGCTAAATTCAATGTAAAAACCATAATGCAATTCTGCTGGAGGAGAACATGGCGTCTAATTGCATTATGCTGAACTGTCTGCGGAGTCCGCAGCGGCTAGGCGCCCATCACTCTGCCGCAATTAGCGCTGGCTACTCCCCTCGGCAGCAGGTGTTGTCCTGCATGTGCCAACATTCCAGCTGATTGCGCTGCAAGCCGTTCTCCATCCATCTAGGTTAGCGCGCCACCACAGCTCTGTGCCGATACTCAGAGAGCCACAATTACATTAGAGCGGAGCCCGCGGATACAGACGGCTGGCTGCACGCACCTCGCTGTCACACTGGAAGCAGAGGAGGGCTGCTGAGTCGCAGAAAGGACTGATATGATGCTGTCATGTTGCAGGGAGAGGAGACCGGTTAGCTGCAACCTTGCCCTTGAAGGTTGCGGTGTGCCACGAGAGACCAGGAAGAGGAATAACGGGTGAGGTTCAGAGCTGTAGAGGAGGCAATGGCTCCGCACACATACACTCACACAACATGGGGTTGGCAGCATTCCAACATACCCTGAGAGCAGTTGGGCTAACCAAATTATAAATTTACAAGGACTAAATTACATAGCTGCTGTACTGTCACATCAGGGACACACACACACTCCATATAAAACACACACATACACACCAGGGACATCAAACCAGTGAACTTGAACTTTGGACAGGTAGAGACGGTACCGTACCGTACCGTCCTCTTCCGCTTATCCGGGGTCGGGTCGCGGGGGCAGCAGCCTGAGCAGGGAAGCCCAGACTTCCCTCTCCACGGCCACATCAGCCAGCTCATCCGGGGGGATCCCGAG
>JAVQJG010034332.1:0-22944 GCA_036024015.1 Craterocephalus amniculus
AGATTTTTTTTCCATATATAGCAAAACATACATATATATATATATATATATATATATATATATATATATATATATATATATGTCTGTCTGTCTGTGTACAGAATAAAGCTGAGCAATGAAATAAATGTACTTTCAAGCTGTATAAGTTATATGATGCACTGTATGGACACCAGTGTATGAGTTTCGCATGTAAAACTAACTTGTTGTACTTCCACTGAATAGGTACCTATACAGGATGGTAGACTATTTACTTCTTCATAAAGCGGACAAAAGGTGGACTCTGAGAACTCAAAACAGACATAAATATCTGTAATTGGATGCAATCATGTGAAACTCTGTAATATTTCCAGCTGCTCCTTATTCATGTGCAGAATGTCATTGTGGAGTGCACAGTCACATTAAGTTGACTAATTAAAAAGATAAAACTAATGCATGGGCTCGCGAGGGGAAGAGGTGGGAGGGATCATTTCCCGTTATTTCATAAATATGTACTTTTTTTCTAAAGTAAAAACAGTCTGAAAAGCTTTTTTTCTGTGAAAAAAAAAATCATTGCATTGTTAAATATTATAAACATGTATTTGCAGACATGAAATCCTACGCATTCTTTAGCGCTGCAAGATCAGGGCGAATACTTTGTGCTGGTAAAGGGTGATGAGAAAAGTTACAGATAGGATGTAAAAGTCAGAATCATGACAGAGTGTCTTGTTTTCATATACAGCAAATCGTCTTTGTTGGGACGGGCTCTGATGTCTCTGCAGTCATAAAACTTTGCTATACTGTGTTAATTAGGGCTTATTACTGATATTTGAGCTGTGGCTTCCTTCTTGTTTCATGTTCCATTAGAAGAAACACTCAAATATTGGATGGCGCACTTTACAGTAACAACGTTAGCAGCCATTTGCTATGACTGGGAACTCACCACCACACCAGTTCAGTTCTTTTCACCCCAGAGATAAATATTAAAGAGTCCAGGTGATTTATCAGGCTGATAAACAAGATTCATTCTACTTAAACTCATCTCCTTTGTGCTGCCAAGCTGATTATTTTTGTCAGTTTTACAAAACCCCAATACTACTGTAAGTGTTATTTTGATGAATCTCAAGAATATATAGATGTTTTGTATTTTCATGAGGCTAGTTTTACAACACATTTCTCATCTCCAGTCACTGGGATTGCTGGCCTGAAAGTGACTTTTTCAGTATTACATGCTTAAATTCTCCTTTCAGTCCATCTTCCCCATTTTATAAGTGAAACCATACCTTCATAAAAGTGCAGTGAATGGTGGAAGTAAAACATGTTACGGTGTAAAGGAGAAGCTTATCAGGGCTGCACAGGGCATGTTGCTGACTTCAGCTGTCTTTTGGTTTACCAACTCCCTGCGGCCAGACGGAAAGGTGGAGGAAATAGTAAAACATCCAAGTGGTTTATAGTGAAGGAGGATTACTACTATTAATTATTTTTATTTATTATTACTTATATTATATCATTATTTATAATAAGTTTATTAATAGTAATAATTATTTGAAAGGAAATTTACTCTAAAAATTATCTCTGGTTTACTGTGCATGTGTCCAGCAGAGCATAGAGCTTCTCCAATCCAAACCTATTTTTTTCCTGAAGCTAAGACAATATCTTTTAAATAACAATTCACAGGAGACTGATAATTCATTTGATAGCTTATCCCTTTAAGGTACTTAATATTATGCACTACTAAGCTGAAATTAATTGGAGGTTGTGATAAATAGATAGGAGGACCATAAGTGCATGTTTAGGTTACAGTGATCGCTCCAAAGCAACTCAACAGTTGTAAAAAAGAAAATTGGGACTAAAAAAACTGGCACAAATAAAACACTCTTACTGTAGGTCGGGATAAATGGATCCTTTAATACCAATGGATCACCAGCAACTCAAACATTTGAGTTGAGCAAAGTTGCTTATGAGAGACAGGTAAGTTTGTAGGGTGGGGGAAGGGGGTGTGGCATCCACAGCTATTGATCAGACAGCCCATGGTAAGAAAGGCACGATGTGTGAGTAAAACTGAGAGGTTTTACACTCTGATGCAGACAAGGAAACAGGACATGATGATAAAGTGAAACCGTTACAAGTACAACTCCGAGTCAGCCACAGGGAATTGGGTTCCCAGCTAATTGAACAAAAATGCATCAGCCAGTTCTGTGTACAAACACACACACATACAGTATACTGTAGATGGTACAGTCTTAGTTTTGCATTTTAAAAACTAACAGTGCATCAGCTGATTGTCTAAACAGAAGAACCAAATATTCAAGTTGACACAGAGCAAACACACTGATAGCATCTGAACACAACAATATATAACAGTATAGACAGCGTGCATAATGGTCCATTATCATATATCCAGTTAATCAGTTAATTACAGCGAACATGCCAAGACAGGAACATTTTATTATGGATGAGATCTCATGCATACACATGAGCAAGCATGCATACTGTACTCAAACACACACACACACTCACAAGCATGTCTCTGCACCCAGTTCTACAGTACAGCCAAAGAAGGCAGCTATAAATAGAATTTAGCATACACTGCTGTCTTACTGAGCAAATTGAGGGGAGCTGCTCAGCCCTGAGTTTCTCTGTTGCAGGGCAGAAATGAGTGGACTGAATGCAGAAAGTGTGGAGCAGCAGAAACAGATTAAAAAAATAGAAAAACAGCAAGATGGAAGGAATTTTTGCTGTATCATAGTCAGGCCTGAAGAAAAAGGAGCTGGACAGAAAGGGGACACGTGTGCAAAGATGTACATTTGAAGCTTAATGTGTTTTATCTCTGGGTGTCAGCTAGCTCCAATCTATCTGATGTGGGATCAAATGGATAGTTAGCTGGGGTCAGTGAAAGCCAAGGAAAAAACTAAAAATGACTCACGGTGTGTTTGTGCTCTCACTTGGTGTGCAAGCTCTCTTCTGATAAGATCTTCCCTCTTGCCATCCTCTACCTGCACCCCTTTCCTTCTTAATGTTCTTCCCCTTCTATCAGTATGTAGCATTGCATTTCATCTGTTCAGTGCAGAATTAAACACTTTGATTTCCCATCATTATGCAGGATCTTCAGAGTTAAAGTTGAATAAAATAATGATTTGTAATGATTTATAAAAATTTTTAAAGGTGTTTGTACACTGATCAAAATCAATCAGAAACATGATTATATTCCAGTAAGTAAAATCTTTGGAAAAGTTTTCCTTTCTGGAGCTACATCTCCAACCTGAGCTCACAGAAATATGTCAAATAAAGAGTTTGAACACATATCGGCACTTATTTACATGGTCCCAGGTCCTCACACAAGAATTTCACTACAAAATATGAAAATATGAATGACACAAAAATACATTCCAATAGGAACTAACAGCAGCAACCTGAGAGTCAGATTCAATAAACAAAATAAACTTGGAGACTAAGTAAATTACACCTTAGAGAAAACCCTGAAATACAGCAGTCAGCCTACATTGCTTATTCTGTCACCTCATTTCAGTGTAGCATTTTCTAATGTGTTCGCATCTTTATCCTGCGCATGTCCCTTTGTAGACTACTTCATTATGCATCTTTAGACGCACAACTTTGGGAGTAGAGAGAAGATTTCCCTGTTTCTCATTTATTTATGCATGAGAAAGAAAAAGTCAGATGGACCCCTGAAAGCAGAAGAGCATCGCGGAGCAATGTAAGGCAGAAAAATGAGGGGGGAGTGAAAACAGATAGGGGTCAAAGATGCAGCAGGGAGAGAAGATGAAAGATCATAGTGTTGAGAAGAAAAGGGCAGCGGAATGATCTGGATGCATCTGGTAGAAATTAACAGCAGGGGCTGACAGCACCCAAGTGTGTGATGTGTGCAAAAACAGTGAATTATTCAGAGACAAGCTGCTGCTTGCTGAGTAAACATTAAGTCGACATAGAGATGCAGACACACACACACACACACACACACACATACTAACACACTCCTGCTCAGCTGCTCAGGAAGACTCTTGCCTCCTGTGGGTCCCACAGACAGATGGGACAAGAAATGTGTCAGTGGGTCAAACCAAGACTGGGGCAGCCATCTTGGCACAACTCAGACCAGAAAGGGCAAATTTTTTTTTTCCATTTATGGAAATCAACACTTTTTCTGCCTCTTGTAAAACTGACATTGATAGGTTGATTTATATTGATTTTTTTGTTGAGAAGACAGTTTGGCATCTTTGTGGTGAAGCATGATTGGCTGTTCTGTGATCATGTCAGCCCAAATATGAAGCAATGACAGCAAATCAGACAGGAATCAGAAGCAGTTACAAATTGTAATGAATGGGTAAGTTAGGCTCAGGAAGCAAAAGCAAAAACAAACTGTAAAAACAACCTTGATTTTTGACACCCCCCCCATCTCTTCCCCATATGTACACTTTTAAAACTTTCTTTTATTATTATTTGTGCTTGTGTGTGACAGAAAGAGAAAAGGCATATTTGTGTTGATGGTTTCAGGTGGTGTAAAGCACTATTTACCTTTCCAATAATCTTATCACATGACAGTCATTTTTTCCCTCCTGGTTTTATTTCTGTTCTTTTTTGTAAACACGGAAAGTAAATGGATGGAAAGACTGGTCGAATTACTTTTAGCAAGGGCCAAACACCACCTGCACCCAAACTACTCTGCAGCATGACTTATTCTTTAAATAAACTGTTTAGTTTACTTGTAAACCCAATTCTTGATGCTCCTAAAGGAACACAAAACAAATAATCCCATCACGATTTTGAGAAAATCACTTTCATCATCATGCCATTTGATTGTAGCTGAGAATCTGTTGCCTGAAGCAAATAGTCATCAATAACGGCAACAAAAAAAAACGTTTCTTTCCTCCTGTGAATTTCAAAAGTATAAGGTAACCGACTCCATTTTGTTGATCTGATTTTGGTTGAAATTGCTGGCGATAGAAGGTGAAAGTTAATAGATTCAGTCATCTGACTTATACATACAGTAGATCATTTATCTAATGAGTATTACATATCCTGGCCAAGGACTTCAACATAATAGATAAAAACTTTAGATATTTACAAACATGATTTTAATGATTTTAATGCTGCAAAGCAACAAAATGAATGGACACATACCTCCTCTTGCAAGAGTATACATCACCTGTCACACGTGTGTGAATGTGCCCATTTTCCAAATTGTATCCATACACGGTTGCCCAGAACATTCTGCGCAATAATGGAACCATGGGAAGTCAGTTGTTCTGTAACTGGTCCTATTATACAATTATTTCTGGATTTCGTCATTTATCCATGTTGGGCATTCACATAAAGCCAACAAAACTCTAGGAAACGACAGCTACTGGTCTAAATACAAACCACAAGTTGTTTTACACCTTTTACTTTTTTTTTTACGTAATACTGTTTTTTGTTTTTATTCGGACATCTTTCTATTCTTTTCTTTAAAATATTCCTTCAAACAAAATGTGAACACTGAATACACAGTCCAAGTCTAATTATGAGATTGTATGTGTGTAAATGGCTCTTCTTCGTTCTTCCTTCCGGCATTCTTCTCCTCCTGAACGTTTGCTCACCCCGCTCTGTTGGAGCAGCGGAACATGGGATAGCTGTCTAACCCCGTCACCTGTCGAGATATGCCGGATGAATGCACCCTGAGGAAATTAACAGCAAGATTATGCAAATCCAAATTGAACTGTGAAGTTAAGAAGCTCGGCCCAGTGACCTCGTCATCGCACGGAAAAACGGATTGACGTACAGTATTCACGTGCACGCACTCACATTAATGGATGCGCACACATGGGTTTGACGCAAACATATGCACGGAGTGGCACAAACACAAATCACTGCTTTTTGTTCTCATCTGTGCAAACATGCATGCATCCGTGTGTGTGTTTGCGTGCACTTGTGTGTCCATGTGCCTCTCCTGCCTGTGCATGATCTGAATTCTAATTTGGTCATTAGAACAGTGTGACAAAACACCACACACAAACTTGGATGCATGCAGGCCAGTGCTGCGCCTGTTCCTCTTTGTTGGATGACTGCAACCCTTCCAACAAAAACAAAGCAACTCTGAGCTTTTTAACACGGAGACAACAGCAAAGGCTGAGTCAAATTGAGCTTTTTCACTATTTCATACTAGCTAAAGTTGGAAGGATAGTAAGAAATATCAAATGTGTTCAGCTATGGTGGATCTGCTGAATGAGGGCAGACAGAAAACAGTAAAAAATCTGTTCAAAATGTGTAATGTATTATATATATGTAAATATGGATCTTGTGGGTCTCTTAAATATTTACCTGGCGCTTGTTTTACAAAAGTCGAAGTAAGTTATTCAGGATTAGAGAAGAAATTGAGGCATGGCCAAGCCTCATTAGAGAAACCTGGCTTAATTATTTTCATGAACACTAAGCCAACTGATGAAGAGTGACTAAGTCAAACTAGGTTTAATCATGAATGCTCATCCATGGCTGCGTTCAAAAGACCAGAGCTGGATAACAGATTAACTGACATGGAAAAGTTGCTGTTCTGCATTAAAATAAATTGCACCGACTACAACTTTGGTGCATTAATGGAAGTATTCCTCATCTAATTTCTTTCTATTTTACTTCTCTTCAATTGAGACAGTAATTGTCTGATTAAATATGAAAATATAACAAAAAAATTCTACATTTAAAATCGATTATAACTTACCAAGATGAACAAACTGTACAATTTATGCATTATGTTCCTTTAATAAATAAATGTTAATACATGTCAAACTTTTCATTATTGCTTTGATTATAAAATGTTTGATTTTCCCGAAAACAGGAAAAAACAAATAAATAACAAATGAATGATTACTTGACTGCCTGTTAGCATCTATGACAAACCTGAAGTGGCTGTCGGGGGGTGATTATATTCTCCAGAACTACTTTACACAGTTCACTCATTCAGAAATGTTCTACATTTTCAAACCAGACACTCAACATAATCTTACACCTGCCACACGTGTTGGATCATTTCCATTTTCATTATCTGTCGACGGCAGCTGCTAAACATAATTTCGAAGCTGCCTGTGACAAGAGGCACACTTGGTTTGCTTCTGCACTTATACAAATTGTGTCCATATTTTTTGCCAAAAACGTCAGGGGTCATAAAACGTTTGAATTCCTGGGCGGTCAAAAGTTCACCTGGCTGTAATTCAGAGTTAAACTTGTTGGCCATAAGCAGGTGTGCACATACAAGTGCTGTAAACAATAAGTGAAAGGTCTGGCATATGGAACACGAAATTTATCCTAGATGATGTCTTTCCTCCTAACCTCTGATAGATGACAGATATTAATGCACGGGTAATGATAGATTCACAAAAGTGCTACATTGGCTTATCAGTGCAGTTTGGCTCACTTGCACATGCACACAGCCTTATTTTCTAGCTTATGTGCACACCCGTACATTCTGCCAGATTTTTAATGTAAAAGTTGGCGTTAACTCAGCAGTTCCTTGACATTTCACTGGAAAAGAGCTTCAGCTGCTAAATGAGTGTGTGAATGTGTGACGGCAGCGAGTGTGGGTGGCAGTGCTGAAGAGGACGAAGCGATGCAAGGAAGGTGGCTCAGAAGGAGATAAGTGGACAAGAAAGGAGGAGGTCAGGTAACGGAGAAACAGAATAAAGCCGAAGTGAGTCATTCAATTCAAAGAAGGGAAAAATAAAACAAACAGTCATGGAGAGAAATACCAAATCACTGTCTCCTAGCAGCATGTTGTCAGATAAACCAAAGGCTTTAGCAGCCAGCAGGAAAATGTCATCCATGTCTTAAATGCTTGACTTCTCTAGTTTATTCAGTTCTAGTTCTTTTATTCAGAAGAGCTTCAGATCCATTTTTGGTTCTTTTGAATTGTAAAGACATTGTTGCATAAGGCCTGGGTCTGCTGTCCTTAACCTTTGTTCTTCATGGTTGGTAATACTCCAAAGAGTATAAAGGCCAGAAATGACTAAATGCACCTGATAAGCAGTCCGTATATAAAAAAACCAGTCAGTGCAGCTGAGGAGGCATTGTGCATGTTCAGACCTGCACGATTGTTTGGTTCAATATGTGATTTACCGTCTTTTCAATCAATCAAACTTTATTTATAAAGCACCTTTCAAACAAAATGTGGCTCAAAGCGCCGTTTAACATGAAACCTTCTCAAAAGATCATCTTGAGTTAGCATCACCTTCTCCAACATTTTACCTGCATCTCGTGAATCCTCTTATTAGACCCTTCTCCTTTTCCCCTCTCTTGATCTCCCTTTAAATCTTTTCACCATTCTTCCTCCTCCCCCACACTACTTCCTCTCATCCTTCATTTTTCAGTGACACGGAGGATCATATCCTCTCTCAAGGGAATACGGTGCAACTTAATACGGGTCAGTGATACACAGACAAATGTCCTACACACCTCTAACCCACTTACTCAGTGGCAGTGTAGTGAGTTTGAAGCTCGGGCTGTGTGCATTTTCGTATAGATATACTGTATGCATCCGTGAGTTTCTATTCATCCATGTGCATGATTCCTTTCAGCCCTCAGAAGCATTAACGGATAGCATGGTGCCTACACTTATCTCCCCCTCCTGAAGCAAACAGCGCTATGAGGAGCTTCAAACACTTGCTGACCTCCTCTTACTGTAAATGCTCAGAGCAGTGAAAGGAATGGTTATGGAACAGCTTCCCACCTCTGTGGCATTTATGACAAGGAAGAAATAGCAAATCATTGCATCACTTCTTTAAACTAATTGAACATGCAATTCAGATTATGTTAATGCTGTGTACATACTGTGCTGAGTAGGCAGTCAGATGATGCTAAACACCCAATGTTGTCTCACTTATACTGTATGTGGAGGCTCCACCGCCTTATTCTGCTGGCAAGCTAGCAGGTTAGCCTCCTGGTTAGAGTAATGTAGAGTAAGACATGTCTTTGTCACTATACTAGAAGAATATATTTGGTTTATGCAAGTAGTAAATCAACTTGTCATGCATAAGTTTCTTTCTCATGCCTCTGTTTATCACTCAAACTGGGTGGATGAAAGTCATGGATAAAAAGGAAAGCAGAGAAGAATGGTGCAGCAGAAGATATCCCGACATTATCTTTTTTGATGTTGCTGCAAATGTGAGGATGGCACAGACGATGCTGGTGCCAGTGCCACCTGCAGAGACATGCAGGGTGAGGCAGACAGCTGCAGGGATGGAGAGGGAACAGTCAAAGAACAAAAAGAGTCAGAAGAGCCCTGAGAGACGAGAGAGAGCAGAGAGTAAGCTAGCTTGACTGGTTTAGTGGCATCAACTGAGGCAGCTTAGCTTACAGCCACTCAAGCACAAAAAAGAGGTCTTTCTGGATTTTGTTTCTTTGGTTTTCAACCAGAGACCATTTTGTTTGATTAAACAAGAAATGCTAAAATAATGTTTATTCTCATACTGAACAAACATCTGAGTAACATTTCCCATTTAATTCCCCAGACTCTCATGCCAGCTTTGTGAATATTAAAGCTCATCACTGACCAATTAAACACCTTTGAAAGGCCAATATTGTTGCTCTCTTTATTGCCTGTATATTTTCTGTTACTGGACGCCTCAAATGAGGTAATTACCTTACAAATCATACATTTTGTGATTATTGTACATACATAAGACAAATTTTGTGTTGGAGCTGGGCATTTGATTTGATATAGTACATTAAGATTTTGTGAATAAATAATTGAGAATGACTAAGGTGAGCATTGAAATAATGCTCTGCATTAACAATGCAGTCAGAAATATGAGTATAATTAGTGTACATACTTAACAGTGAAGGTCAGTGTCTGTGGTTTGGATGTGATTTGCCATCCAAGAAAAATACTCTTGATGTTTAAAGCTTTTGTGTTTTGCCTTCCTCAAAGATAAGTGAAGGTGGGAGATTAATGATGTGCAGATCTTGGGTGATTAACAGAGCAGCTGGGTTAGTGAGTGCTATGTCAAAAAATGAACTTAAAATGCTTCGACCATGTGAATCATTGCTTTAATGACACAGCGAACATTCAGTTGTAAAAGTCTTGCTTTTGCAGAAATGAGCAGTTTGACTTTCTGTCTGTTCCATGAGCTTTTACTGCCACTCCTCTGGAGTTGGATGACATTTTGAAGACACTTTAGAAAATTGTGGTTTTCCATCAGCCTAGTCTCACAAGAAAACATGTCATGCAAGTTTTTTTGTAAAGCACCTTGCAATTCCTACCTCTTTAGAAGCTACTACTACTATTTATGTATAAATACTATTGTATTTATGTAGAAGCTACATAAATACAATTTTATTTCACTGTGGGTCCAACCCCATTGTTTTTTGGCCTAACCACTTGGTCCTCTTTATATTTTACTGCTTTTCTTTTGGGGTTAAAAGTGTAATGGTCATCTGCTCTTCTAAGTATCCCCAAAAACCCTGAAAAAGGAAAATCAAGATGGCACCACATCTTTGTTTAGTGTAGGTCAGCATCTATGTATAGCAGGAACCCAATTAACAGTAGAATATGTGATCTCTGTATGATTTGGTAACCCACACCACAGCATTTATAACATTTAAAGCTATATATCAATTCAGCTTCAAACATACATCTTTTAGAAAGTATACTTGCAACTAGACCCCTGTGCCATTGCATTTAAAATATCTGCAAAAAGACGAGAGAAATCCTCATGTACTTCAGTCCCACACACTTACATACCTGTGCACCTACTGTCCATAGTCTACATCCAAACCTACAGCTTGGTTACCACATATATTAAAAGGTTGTTTTGTTGGTTCTGTATCACCTTTACCCGTTGGAAATCAGTTTCCTGTATCAAGAGTTAACATTAGGCAAAATAAATATTGTTCAACCAAGCCACAAATCATGCTTCTCCTTGAGTAAAACAATGTTCACATGGTCTTATGTAATAAGACAAACATTTTAAAACTTTACTAATCTAGACCATAAAAAAAAAAGATGCAATTTGCTGTTTGTATTTTGATACCAGGCAAAGACAAACAGTTCTCAATATGAAAAACTGACATTTTCTAGTAAATCCAAATATTAGAAAATATTTAAGTTAGTTTAAAAATGTGGCATTTATATATTTGTGTTTATTTCCATTTATTCTTGTCCAGACATGCAGCAGCCAATTATCCTTTGATTAATAAGGCAACACACCAACTACTCCCATCCCGTAATCACTTCGGAGCCCCTAAAGAACATTTATAAAACTGACCAACTCCACCAAAATTGCATGCAAATAAATGCTGAAACAAGCAGCCTGTGCACCTTTTTAAAACTCCAGTAGCTCTGCAGGGAGCAGTAACTAAGGAGGAGCTGAATTTCATGGTTGACCCTTTAATACCAAAAATGAGGCAGACAAAGGAGGACGACAAAGAAGGATGAAAAATAGACTCAGCAGGAGATCAGCAAAGATTGAAGAGTCGTTAGAAGTAATGCTTCAGGATGATGGGAGGTTGATGGAGAGGGAGGCAAATGAACTGAGATAGTGGCTCAGAGCTGCAGATACAGGGGCGTAGACGTGCGATTCTTCAGGGACAGCAATATTAGAGACATGTCATGCTGATTATTTATCAAGTAACAGAGTCCTGTAGGAAATCACCTGTAAGGAATCGCACAGCTTGCACGATTTACATTCATTTTGAGGCAATCATTTTAATTAGTCATTTTGTTTTTCAGGACACAAAAAAAGACTATACATGTGCGGTTGTTTGTGATTAATGTTAATGCAGTGAGCTGCTGTTGGGAGCCTGGCCTACGACATTTCGTCCTTTTAAATCAGACGAAGTCAATTTTAAAGAATTGGAACACCTCAGAAAAACGCTGCTGTGATTCTCATTTTCACAACTCCTAAGGGTTTTCTGGTGACAATGTCAGTTTGTACATTTATGTATGACACAGTACACCGAAAGAGTTTGCAACCCTCTGCATAATACTAACCTCTTTACTATGATTTATAATAGAAAGTAGTAGGTCAAAGTTCATGGTTTTTAGATAATTACATAGCAGTATAACCCATCTGTTCCTCCTGCAGAACAAATATGGAGTGAAGCATTCATGTTTCAGGGTAAAACGTTCAAGAAAAGCCACCAGAGAGTTTCTTTGTGTTCACCAGAGAAGGCAAGCCACCGTGGGAGCTCATTAGGGGAAAGGTTTTGTTATGTTTTTCTGTCACTGAACTTTTTCCATCAAGAGAAAACATCTTAAAATCCACCTTCAGTAAGGCAAACTTTATTTTTAGGATTCTGGAGCATTTTGACATTAGAGCAGAATACATAAAAAAAACTAAGAATAGGCTTTATGGAACTAAAATAAAAAGGTATTCTCTTGAAAACCCTGTCTGAAAGAACCCTATGCGAGGACAAAAGGGGTTGATTTTATACTATACATAATTAGAAGCCTGATTAATTATGTTTACAACGAGAAATCACTGTTTCTGCAGCTTTCATGTGGGAAGTGTCCCAAAAATGTGCCAGAATCCCTGTAATATTCTCCGGTTAGTATTCACTTTTGTTCTGGGCTCCATGTGCTGCCAGGTGTGACAGTCAGACAGACAACTGGTACCCGACTGGCACCTATAGTTGATAGACATATCACAATGAGAATCTGGTGCCAGTGGCAATCACATATCTTCCAAATGTTGGACCTAGAATTTGGGAGTGGAGGGGATGGGATGACCTGCTGTGAGACTTTGACCCCAGTAAATGCCCACGGGATCAGCTTGTGTCTGTTGTACGTGCCAGAGTTACTAACACAGCCACACTCGCTGGTTGTGTTGGATGTTTACCCATATGATTGTGTTGCTCATTCCACAGAAACATTGTCCTTAAAAGTTAAACCTAATTATGATAAAAAAATTTGACCAATTAGTCTTTCCAGAGACATACACATCAATATGTACAATTAAAAATGAGAAATAATGCAACAGAAATGTATTTATTGTGCCAAGAACATTCCATTTACTTCACATTTAATAAGGCATGCATGATTTTTATAAGATCACCTAAAGTAGAAGAACTTATGCGGTTAGAAGTGCTTTTTTAACCAATTACAAATGCAAAAACAATGTGATGGAAAACTCCGAACAAGTACAGTATTAATGCTCCTGAAGTGCCTTGTTGGTTACCAGACTTTACCTCTTTTACCACATGACATGACTGTGAAGTAGATTTAATTAATGACTAGCTCTGCTCACCTCAGGCCAGAATTGAAAGTGTTTTGACATTTGCAATAATGTGTATGATGGCAAAGCTAATATTTGTTTAATAGAGAAAAATGTAAAATTTTCTTGCTGTGGCGCTGCAATAACCATGATGTGGGCTCCCCTAAATGTTTTGGGAGCCGTGGAGCAGAAGAAATGCGTTTCCAAGAGCTATTTCAGAAGCTTATGCAAGAAATCCCCTGGTGCATGAGAGCAGAACGCATTTCCTCCATCTGCAACCATTACTCAGGGGAGAAGTACCTGGATGAAGGACACGATGCGGCTGAGAGTGAGAAAAACCAAACCTTGATAAAAAGTGATCAAACATGCCGAGGCGGCCCGGGTAGGAAAGTGGCCGGACAGGGGAATGGTTGACTGGCCGAGTACAAACACAATCAGGACGTAATAAGCTGAAACCAGGGTAGTTTATTTGAGGTGAGCAAAGACTAAATGACTACAGTTGAGTAGCAAGAAAACAACAAAAGGGAGGAATTGAACAGAGGCAAGTCCAGTCATCAGGTTTCAAAGAAAACATGTAACAATCTACTTAGCTTAGGTTTCCCATTTTCCTCCTGATGCATACTGGATTCACCAATATCTGCACACAGCAATGACCCTTCATCCTTTATTTTTCCGTCCTTTCTTGTTTCATCACTCAGTGTCTGTCTCTTCTCCTCTGTCTGACTGTAAAGGGACAAGGAGAAAGAAAAAAAACACTGCAGAGAAAGAGATGAGGACAGACGGGTAAAAGCATCACCAGCGCCAAAGTGGGAGACAAAGGGAGCATCACCAGTGATCCATATCCATGTCACTGCAGGTCTAGTACACGGCCCAGCTAGTGGTGGATGAACCAATCAGAGCATAGCACACAGTCATACAGCCTCCATTTCCCTGGCTACAATATTCCATACCTCCCGCAAGGCTATCAGAGGATGACCACATCATGGACAGGATTCACAAAGAAAACACAGCAGATAGCAGAGTCCATCTTACTTTCAGTCCGTCTACCTTCACTCCTTTCAGTAAGCAGGAAAGTCAAATTAAATCATTCAGGCCACTGCTGCCGACCCCGACTGTCTAGGCTGAAAGGGACAGAAAGTAAATAGAGAGGTGGTGAGATCAATATGCCGGAGGTACACGTACACAGAGTACCGGACTGAGTTAAGTCGTGGGAGGGGAGGCAAAGGAGAGTTTCCAGGACAAAACAGAGCTGGAGGATTAATGGAATAGGTCAAGAACATAAAAATAGGAGAAAAAAGGAAATGACGGAAAGATGAAAAGGAAGTATGAAAGCAGATCTCTGGGTTTGTTTACCATGCAGTGCGCACCCCATAGCTGTAGGGGGAGCTCCATAGCCAAAATAGGCGACAGACGAAAACTTGTTAACCAGAGGCAACTTACGATTCGTTTTGAATAGGCGACGGCGAGTCACCATGGCTTCAAAGGCATGTAGTAAAAGTAGTCATCAAAGCAGTATAAAAGCAAAAAACTAATCACAGATTAAATATGCATGTCTGTCCAAACGGATTTACGACCTGCTGTAACGCGGTAGTCTCATGTATCGTGAGACATCCAGACCAAAACAAATGCGAGTGTCAATGGGAAAAACTGAAAGTGTGGTTTCTGGTATAGGGATACCTCCATGTTCACGGCTTCTTTCATCTGCAGAAAGATCAAAATTAGAGACATTCTGTATGGACAAAAAAGTCCACACATTTTTTCTAAGATGGACTTCGATTCACTCATTCTAATTACATCTCTGTAAAGTCAAGGGTACATTTAGGTTATTCTCCTGCATGAAGATCTTGAGAAGCAAGACCTTTAAAGCCCTTGTATCATAATATAGCGACAGATTACTCTGATCTCAGACTGCAGACTTATGAGGTTATTTCTACACTTCTGAAATCCTTTTTTCTCTCTTATGAAACCAGCTCCCAGTTTGAGTACAGAAGGCAAAACAATCTCTTACCAAGCTTAAAACTTAACTTTTAACTTAGGGCTACTTTAGACTCTGAATCATTCCTTTATTACGCTGCAGACTCAGACTACATGATGCATTCAGCACCTCTCATATCTCTTTGTTCTCTCTACATGCAGCTGTTTATTATCGTATGTCAGTAACCTTTTACGCCTCTCTCCAGTCTTTCACAGGTGTTCCTACTCCAGAGTCGCATGTTTCCTGTCTGATTCTGCAATTGTTGTCCCTCTTTCAAGCTTTGCCTGTCTCTCATTCCATCTGTTCTTTTTCACCTCGACTCTTCAGGAAAAATAACTACCCTTCTCGAATCTGTCTCTGCCTGATGTTGCTTCCTGTTAAAAGCTTTTTTTTCAAAATTCTGTTAGTAACTTGCTCAAACAAGGTTGAAGAGATTTAAAAAAGAAGGATTTTTTGTCCATTACTGAAAAACATTTTATAATTTTCCATCCACTCCTGGAAAGATACACGGTCTGGTTTCTGATAAGGGCAGCCCCCTTCTACCATGTTGGACACCATCACATAAAAACTTCTCAGACAGAATGATTTTCTGGACAGCGTGTGAACAAATCTGGCCTCAACTTTCTCCACAGCTGCTTTTCACACATGCACTTCACAGCAGGCGTTACTGTGCTGGACGTGCACTCAGTTACACATGCTTTATATGTTTTATATTGGGTGGAAAATCTCTTTTGGAAGTTGCAAGCTAATTTGTATTGCCACATGATTACCACGTTTAAAAACATCTATACTCAGAATGACAAAGCTAAGATGTTAAATTTAAAAGGATTTGCCATCTTGGTTGACTGTATTATTCCTACATTGGCTAACTGCAGACAGCTAAACTCTGGATAAATCCAGCAAATACTTCCCACACAAATAATGATAATGTTGGGTTTTACTTTGAAGAAAAGAAAAACAAGAGATTGCCTTGCTGTTGAGAGACCAACATTACAAACTGTGCTTTTCAAAACCTAAGAACATGGAACTAAGATCATGTAGCCTACATTTTCTTTTCCTTGAGACAATAAAAAAAAAAGAGGCTAAAGAGGTTAGTTGATAAGCTTTATAAGGAGGAGGTGACGAATTGTCACTGGAGTCACTGCAAAAATTAGTAATCACAGAAATAAAGATGATAGAAGAAATGCGAGCAGATTTCAAAGACTCGAGTGGAATAACCTGGACAATATTAACTAAATTTAATGAAAATATTGTCATGTGTTTCAGAAAATTAGGGAGGATGCACTAAGGGGAGAGAGCATTTGGAGGCAGGGGTGTGGAGAGGAGGGGAGACTAGGTGAGTTAGGGTGTTATGTTGCCATGTGCAGGAGCTCTGTACGGTCTCGGAGTTGCACAGAATTCCTAATGAGGAGGATTCTGATAGCAAGATGCTACACCGTACCAGGAACAGTGAAAAGCCCTCAGCTTGTTGGTCATCCTCACCTTCTTTCTCCTCCCACACCTGAAGATCACATATTTTCACACACAGACTGTAACAAAAAACGTATACGCAACAGAAAGATCCAAAGAACATAAATGTATGAATGGGAAAAAAATGAGCCAACACACATCACCCTCCCAACATGACCATTTGGGACGGTGTGAGAGCATGGGGCCAGCAGTCCATTCAATAATGGCTCAAATTGAAGGAAATGGGCTCTGCAATCACATTTTCAGGGCTTCTCATTTTAAGAGCATGACTGCAAATTCACATTCATTTCCTGTGTGACTCGGTCAAGCTTCACATCAAACAGACATTATATAGCTTCTTCTTTCAGCCAGTCACAACCTGTAATGAGCTTAACGGCACTCGGCCGAAGGGAAAATGCAGTTAAATGAAACAGTATAGATCATGTAAAGCGCTAGATATGTTTGTTTTTTCTACATGAACAAGAGCTTTTATGATAGCAGGCAGATGTTCTACAAACGTTCAGAAAACTATGAAAGTGTTCTGATATTTGGCTGTAAATGAGCAGCAGAACCAGCGTGAATGCTCTGTTATTAATATCCCGTCAGCATGTCAATGTTTGCATATAACCAGTAAGCCTGTCAGTAACTCGAAGTGTGATGAAGCCTCGTCATCATGTTTTTATGAATAAAAAAAAAAAAAAGGAAGGCTTTGGTGTAAGAGGGGTCCACCCAAACTATCAGAGGCTGTCACATTGCTGCCATCTAGTGTATAAACCTAGTTAAATATAATGTACTGGTATAAACATGGTCTGTAGTAAAACTAATGAAGTTATTGAATTAAGTGTAATAAGTGTGTATCATCGCTTGTGGTTCTTTACTCAACACAAACCACTTATCATTCATTACTATAAGTGTTTTTTTCTTCAGGCAGTTATCTTTATGCCTGAAGTGTCACCGTCTGCGAGTTCCACCATCACCCGCTTGTCCAACGATCTATCACTAAATTTTCTTGATTTCCACTCTTTCATCCTCAGCTGTTTCTCTTCAGTCTTCTGTGACCTCGCATCTTTCTGTTTAGGAGGTGCGTTACATTAGCTTTTCAGTGTGCAGCTGTTTTTATAGCTCAGTCAAAAACAGACTTCTGTTTCTGCCCTTTTGTTTTTCCATTTTTTGCATTTGCCATTTCAAATTATTTTGGTAACAGTCTGCTTTTCTTACACTTTAACTTCTGACCTACTATGCCTCTACGTTTCCTTTTATAACTCATTTTGCTTCAATATACAAACGCAGCTGATGAGGAACAGCAAACAAATGTTACACACTGATGTATGCTTTAAAAAGCCTAAATATCCAGCTGTGGGATAATATAGTCCTTCTGTGATTTATCTCTAAGTTTTGTTTGAACACCGAGGATTGGGGATTTCCTTTTTGGTGGAGGATTTTATGTGTAATACACAGCAAAACTATGCTCTGAGGCGAAATGGGAGTTTTATTTTCGTTTTTAAAAAGGGGAAGGTCTGCGATTTGGTTTAAAAAGAGACAAAGATTGTCCAAAGGAGAATAAAGTCATGTGTTGTGGTGTCACTCAGATACAACAAGGAACTGCTGTCTGCCATGTCATTTCTGCATCACAGCTCCATTTCCTAATAATTTAAAAAAAAAAAATAAATAAAAAAAAAAGACAAAAAAGAAAAACATAAATTGTATCAAACATTACATTTCATTGGCTTCCAGTGAAACACTGAGATAGCTTACATGTAAATCACCATGGGGTAGAATCCCCTCTGCCAGGTCTTCCCATTTTCAGAACTCTTAATGGAATTCACAAGGTTAAAAAGCTTTTTCCTGTTATTTATTCATTCATTCATTTTTCATACCTGCTTCATCTTTTTGAAGGCTGCAAGGGGGAGGGGGCCTGATTCTGCTACTACAGTGGGATTTTAAATGACACTTCAAAGCAGAGTTAACTAAAATGATAATTGCTTCAAACGTTGAATTCAACTCTCCCCAAAAAAACAGAAGAAACTGTTGTGTTTATATTTCATGATCAAGCTTACTTAAAGTTGTCTGAAAAAATAATGACAAACTGTTAATATCCAATGCCAACAATAATGGCAGCTACAATATCTGTAACCGTCGGTCCATCGTTGGATGAGAGAATTTAATACCAACTGAGACAATGAAAAACTGGGATTAAATACATGGTGTGATCAAAGCATGTTGTCCCGCTGTGCTTCACAATTAGTTTGAGACAGTTTTCTCCAAAACTGTACTTGGTTTACATCAAACATTTTCCTGTTTCTAAACATGTTAAGTCATCCATCTTAAACTAGTTTGAAACGTCCATGGTCTTTTTGGGTAAATGAAGACGAGCTTCTCCAAAATTGACTGAAATAATGTTCTAATATTTGTGTGTGCAGTCATGATGCAGTAATTAAAATTTACAGTCAGTTTTAAAATGGACAGAAGTTTGCAATTATTGCTGTGTTCCAAAAAGGACATCTGTTTCCTGCCAGCGCACACACACACAATGTACATAAACACAGTAAGCAGATTGCAGAAAGGCAAATAGACAAGAGCACACAAGTTTCCAAATACAAAATATTTTATGATTTGTGATGAATAAAAGCTACTCACTCAGTAATACCAAACATGTCTTGTTAAAAAGGTTGTGAAAGCGGAGACCACCGTTCAAGATTTCAAACACACACACACAAAGAACACACTTCCATCTCTAGGCAATAATTCCTGCCATAAACTCAGTCAGTTTAACCAAAAATCATAATTAGTCTAGTGCCAAATATTTCAAGCTTTTTTATGGTTTTCATGACTGCATCACATGCACCAACTGTACCATGTCTCTCTCACACACACACACTAATCAAATCAAACTTTATTTGCATATCCCTTTTCATATATTGTGATGCATCACAAAGTGCTTTACAATGTAAAAATAAATAAACCACACACACACTATGCCACTCTTTTCATAGAAATAAAACTATGCCTACTAGTTTCTGTCCCTTTACCAGAAATGGTATAAGAACATAATTTGAGACAAGTTAAAAGACAACACTAATGAGCTTGTTTTTAAATGGGACCCATGTGGACCTGTTTTAAACACCCAACATTGCCCCTCTGTGGTCCCCCAGCAGCATTAAAAAGCATCACCACCTGTGTAATTTGACTGCAGGCTTCATGTTTTAAGGATTGGGGTTCAGCTTACTGTACATCCCCAGAAGAAGTTTAGAAGGGATTGCACACATTACCCAGGCAATAGCCTCCTAAAAACGTCAAAAACACTTGGTCTGTAGGCCAGTGGTGGGGAACACTGATCCTCGAGAGATCAGGAACTTGCATTCCTGCAGGTTTTAAATTTGTCCCTGCTCGAACTCACCCGATTCAAATCAAATGGATCCAACAGCCTGTCCAGCTTTGCACAGTGGCTCGTTGAATTTGAATCAGGTGTGTTCGAGGGAAGATGCAAGGAAAACATGCAGGATGAGGGCAAGGTTCCCTGCCCCCGTTAGTCTATGTGGAGCATGTAAAACCAGGGGAATTAGCAACAATAATAAATAATAATAATTTTGATAATGTTATTGGAACGGTTTAATGTTGCAAATTGTGTCGAAGGAATGCATTCCCCTGTGACCCTGAATTGGATTAAGCGGTAAAGAAAATGAATGTATGTAACCACTGTGGCATATAAAACTGCATACATCTAAAAAATTGTTGCATAGTTATGTTTTATAATACTTTTGATTCCCCAAAAGTACAAGTCACAAGATAATGTGGGTAACCATAAGAGGAAGCCGTCGGACTCTAAACCAGCATAAGTCTGACAGCTTTCTGCAATAGACTACAGTAAATTAACTTCATCATTTCCATCTTTATTTGAGTCTGGTCGTTGATTTTATGGGCAACTCATTCATGAAGGTGATGGATTAGTTTTCTGCATTTCATTTACAAATGGGTTTAGCCGGTCCAGCATTGCATCGTTGCAATCTGCGGTAATTATCATTAGCCTAATGACTTGTAATTACAACAGCGTCACCACGTCGCATGGGGAAGCGAGCTGACTGCGTCAGCCGCAAACGTCCTGACTCCAGCAGCCGTGTGCGGCACATTTTGCCTCAATCAGCTTGGCTTGTGCTGCCTTCAGGGGAAATTGGAAAATATACTTTCCAGTTAATTTCACTTGTAGGCCTATTAAGTTATTGGCTATATCAAACGTTTCATTTGATTTTAGCCAAATATTCGTGAGCTAATTTGTGCAGATAATGTTTTGTTACAACATGATGTGTAGCCATATTGACATGTGGTTTGAACCCTACAATATGTGTAGCCTAACGGAGTGTGGTTTTTATGTATGCTCTTTTTAATAAACTCTTAATTTTAAGCTATCAAAAAGGCACCCAAAACTGAAAAGGTCATTTTAAAAAAAGAGAGAAAGCAAACTGTGGCCTAAACCACAGACTTGGTCCATTTTAAAAATGGTTCTTGATCAGTTTAATCAAGAGGGGCCCAAATAAACCTTTTTGCTGGGTTTGTTTAGTCGTTTGAGATAAGTTAAGTGCGTTCGGATGCACAAAAGTAAACAGAACAGTTGTTTGTTTCCCAGAAAACTCCGCAGTAGCGGTATTTCCGGGAAAGTCATGAAGGCAGCACAGTTCTGCCGTAGCTCTTAAGTGTACGACTGCAGCGGAACATAACAGCACAATGTTAAGGAAGAAGACAACATAATCTCCCCCACGCAGAGTGACAGACCATGGCAAGTCGATGGAGAGACGGTCCTCGCACCTGCACGGCGGAACACGTCGGTAGCATGAAAACTCCCCCCCAAGAAGAAGAGCCCGGTGAGCCGGAGGATGCCGCGGAGCCGCAGCGGGAGCTGCCGCGGTGGATGCGGCTTTACTTCTACGGAATGCACGGCGTGACTCTGGATGTCCTGCTCTCATCGTTACAGGGGGTTTTAAACTATCGGGACCCTAAATTGGTGGGCTTTTCCTCTCCGTATCTTTGCATCATGCACTCACTGACCCACTTCGCGCTGGAGAAGATTTACTCTCAGAAGCGGTGTTTCCGAGGCCGGCCCGTGGTCTTCCACCTCGTCTTCTACCCGTCCGTGTTCATCGGACTTCAGATCCTGATCGGGAACATCAACACGTTGACCGAGCAGGTGCGGGTTGTGTCCGGCGCTCAGCTGGCGGTCCACTACATCCTGGCTCTGTATTTCTGCCAGGTGTTTCACAGAGGGATGTCACATCTGCAGTACCACCCCTCCTGCTCCCGCGACCTCCTGAGGAGGCTCTTCCAGCAGAACAGCGCCGGTGATGGGAGACCACCCAACGGTCTCCCGGGCTATGCTCGTTTCCTGTTTTTTGGTATGCACGGCTTTCTGGACGAGGTGCTTTTCACCTCTCTCTTTAACCTGATAGAGAAGTCTGACAGGACCCTGAGCGGCCACACGTCCCTGTGGTCCTTCCTGATGTACGGCAGCTGCAGCTTCGCGGTGGAGAAGCTCTACCTTTATCTAGACTTCAGCCGAGGCTGGAGCACCTGGCAGCGGCTGCCCATCTACATCTGCCTTATCTACGCCTGGGAGCTCACCTGGGGCCTGGTCCTCAGGCAGTTTGGCGCGTGCTCCTGGGATTATTCCCACTACCCTCACAACTTCATGGGACTCATCACGCTCCTCTACCTGCCTGGCTGGGTCTGCCTGAGTCTCTACCAAGACGTGCTGTCCAACGTGCTGCTGAGAATCACCTGCACCATAGATACAGACCGTGGCAGGGGGGTAAATGGTGAGGTCAATGGACAAGTGGAGTCAGAGAAAAAAGTGCGATGAGTCTGCTTGAAGTTTTGAATGCTTCCTGGCCTAAATCTGGTCAACTTTTGAATGAAAGATGCAAAAAGGGAAATTTATCTGGAGAAAAAGTGGATGAGATACATAAGCTGTTTTGCTTATGTGACAGTGTGTGGGTCCTGTCACTGTGTGCCTCCGACTGATCTTGCGCCCTGGCTACTTGGCTACAGGGATATCCCTTTGGCTGACTGGCAAGCGCGCATGACTTTCATCCGGGAGGTTGTGGGAACAATCCCCGCCCGGGCCCTCTGGTCGTCCTGCCACACTTATACCAAACTAACTGAATAAGATTAATAGGAACTTTTAAAGTAGAATTGGGCCTTTTAGTTTAGTTTTAGTTTATTTGCACAAAATATTACACATCACATAATACAAACAGAAAAAGAAGCTGTGCAGGAAGAGGCAAAAAGCCAGTTTGGCTTATTCAGAGCCTCCACCTAAAACAAATTGATTAAAACATGATTTAAAAATAAGAAAAAAACATGTAC
>JAVQJG010034354.1:0-13781 GCA_036024015.1 Craterocephalus amniculus
GATGAGTTGGCTGATGTGGCCGTGGAGAGGGAAGTCTGGGCTTCCCTGCTTAGGCTGCTGCCCCCGCGACCCGACCCCGGATAAGCGGAAGAGGACGGTACGGTACGGTACGATTTTAAACTAAAGCGAATTTAAACTGGACCAAACTGGTTACAAACTGGTCTCATCTGATTTTAAACCAGAATAAACCTGTTTTAAACTGGTCAGAAATTCATTTTAACTGGTCAGAACTGGTTTTAAACTGGTCTAAACTGATTTTGAACTAGACTGAACTAGTTTTAAGCTGGTCTGACCTTTGGCCTTCTTCTTGTAGTAGATGAATCCAGCCAGAGACAAAATCAAACCAAGGGTCAGTCCTGAGGTCCCAATGGTGATCTTGTTTCTCTCTGACTCGGGCAGGGACGGGTCTGAGGACAGAAAGGTGAGGCGGGTACTGTATTATACAGATCGGAACAGAAAGGTGTAGATCAGACAGGTATTTACCCCAGTCAGTAATCAGAGGTTTCTTCAGACTGGCATGTTCCACTTTGCAGGAGATGGTCTCTCCAGAGCTGCAACAACACAAACCACCATCACTGACTCTGATAGAACATTCTGGATCCAACTGGATCAGACTAGACCAGGACCATGAACAAAACAGAAGCATGGAGTCCAGTAACTCTGATCTCAGATAAAACATGGACCAGCTTTTCTTTCCCCTGCCCCTCATTGGTCAGTTGACCTAAGTTGTTCTGCCCTCAAGCTGTATTTCTGAAGTCAGATGAGTATATAGTGGAAAGGGCACTACAGAATCAACCTTTACAGCTGATTGGACCTGGATCTGAGCCTGGAGGTGGACTCACCTGGGTGTGTACTCCAGGTAGGACAGGGTCTGGTAGTACCAATCACCGTTTGTCATTTCATCAGAGGTAGTGACATCATGTTTGACTTCCTGTCCATCCCTGAGCCAGCTGACTTGGATGCGTTTGGGGTAGAAGTCATAGACGCTGCAGACCAGCATGGCGGGATGACGAGCAGCAGGGTGAGTAACTGAGCGAATCCTTACGGAGGGCTGAACTGGAACACATGAGGGGTAGAGTTTATCCTCTCGTTAGGAATCACCTTCAGAAGCAGATGTTCAGGTTATTTTACCTCCCGGAACAACAGAAACAGAACTGAACTAACACGATGCTAACCCCCCCACCAGCAGGGGGCAGACTCCCATCAGACCAGAGCTGTACCTTTATGGTGCCACTGGGGGGCAGTAATCACTGTGATGGTTCCACTGGGCATGGAACATTATAAGGAACACAGCTGAAGAACATAATGGTTAACATGTTGGAAAAACATTGGGGAAACAATGGGGAAAATTGGGGAACATAGTGGGGAACATTGGGGAACTTACGCCGTGTTCACACCAACAGCAGCATTTCGCGTCCGCGCATAGATTTGTACGCGCAAATACCGAGTGTCAACTCGCTTGATTTGAGCGTTTTTTACGCTTCATTTCCGCTAGAATGAAGCGTTTTTTTACGCGCGTATAAAAACATTTTAGTTGTCAGAAATATACTTTTCCCCCTCTATATGACAGGAATCTATTAATTTATCAGCATTTCCCAAACAGTTTATTCCTCTCATCATGGACAAGAAGTCCTGTGGATATCAAAACATTTGCTCTTTATTTGCCAAAGTTACCAGGGGGAACCAAATATTTTAGCTGTCTGAAAGTAACTATATATAAGATGCTAATAAATTAATCTATTTCTATGATATGCGGGAGGCGTATATGCTGGCGGGGGAACAGTATATTCCGCACAACCAAAAATTGGGTCCCCCCTGGTAACTTGGGCAAATAAAGAGCAAATGTCTTCATATCCACAGGACTTGTTGTCCATGATGAGAGCTCTAAATATGTTTTTATCCAATAATGTGTCATATTTTACATAAGAATTAACAGAAAGCCACACTCATTGATTTTAAGCAAGTCTAATTCTTCGTGCTATCAGCCAGGTTCTACCCATTTTGGCAAAAAAAAATGATAATAATAATAAAAATCTAAATATACGCAATGTGTTAAAAAACAGTGTTCCCAAGCTACCTGTAAAGGCTTAACTGAACATAACAAAAGTTGGAAAGGTCGTCTCTCGGCGATTAAAAAAACAACTCTAAACAAACAACAACAAAAAACACAATACCAGGTTTATTTGTTACTGTTGTTTTGTGTATACCATGCGGTCGGACGGCTTCAGCCTCTCTGGCTGCAGTGCGCGCTCCCGACGCAGGGGAAACCGATTATTTATGGGGAACTGAATTTCGCAGCGCGGGCGACTCATCTAGCCTTTATTATGTATGTCTATGGCTCAAGTAACCGCTGCTCTCAAAGACTGATCACTCCATGTAATCAATAAAATGTATGTTGAAGCACTAAAAAACTCCGCGTGGTGGAGTTTATGGACCGGTACCAGCCAGGCGCTTCCTGTAGAGCCGAAATAAAGCCACGCGACCGGCGCGTTTCCAGTATCTGCGCGAGTATGAACCCAACCAAACAAGATAAACACCAAACATCACAACCACACAATTCCCGGGAAAATTACTACTTCCAGTAACACCAAGAACATCATACCAAGGAGTTTAAAATCCTCACCTTAGTGAGTCTTTGTCCGCCCCGCCTTCAGTCCGCAGCAAGCTGGTCTCTGCAGAGGACTGAAACAACAAGCCTCAGTATCCAAGAAATCTGCAGCGGTAGTTTACAGTTTGCATTAAATATAAATGATGGAAAATCTTAACCTCAACTTTATTCTCTAACACAGCGTATCAGTAAAAACTGGGTCCGCTCCGTTTACTGTCCCAGAACAAAAGGAAGTGACGTCATGCCATGCCCAGTTTTCTGCTTCTTCTATTTTCATTTCTGGTAGACTTTACACCAGAAAGCGCATTGCTGCTGTTCTCTGGCGAGCTAAGTCACTACACCTTCACAGCCCACCCTGTTACTAACCCCCACATGAGCAGGAACAGGCAAGGCAAGGCAAGTTTATTTGAATAGCACATTTAATGTACATGACAATTCAAGGTGCTGTACATACATTAGAAGCATTACAGCAAGGTGCAGAAAGTAATAAAAAGAATTAAAAACAAAATTAAAACCACAAAATAAGAAAAGTAAGAAAGAAAACCTCACAAAGAAAAAAAAATCACTCATCATAAAAGGCTGCAAGTAGAAAAGTTTTTAACCCTGATGTAAAACTGCTGATAGTTTCAATAATCCTGCAGCTTTCTGGGAGTTTGTTTCACATGTGAGGAGCATAAAAACTGAACGCTGCCTCTGTGTGGTTAGTTCTAACTCTGAGAACTGAAAGTAGACCTGACCCTGATGACTTGAGGGATGTGGTTGGTTCATAACGAACCAGAAGTTCCTGAATATATTTTGCCCCCTAAACCATTCACTGCTTTGTAAACTAGCAGCAGGATTTTGAAGTCAATTCTTTGATAAACAGGAAGCCAGTGTAAAGATCTGAGGACTGGGGTTATATGATCCTTTTTCCTGGTCTTAGTGAGGACCCGAGCAGCAGCATTTTGGACTAACTGCAGCTGTCCTTTATGGGAGATCTGTAAGGACAGCGTTGCAGTAGTCTAGTCTACTGAAGATAAAGTTCTTCTAAATCCTGCAGAGACATTAGTCCTTAAATCCTCAGTATGTTTTCTAAATGATAAATGACTTACTTCTGTCTAAATGTGATTCAAAAATTAAGGTCTGAATCCATGAATACCATCAGATTTCTGGCTTTGTAGGTGGTTTTTAACCAACTGATTTAATCTTTTTTTACTGTGAAATAAAAAAACTATGATTTCAGTTTTTTCTTCATTTAGCTGAAAGTTGTGCCACATCCAGTCTCTAATCTGATCAATACATCTGATCAGTGATTGGATCAGACTATAGTCTCCTGGTGAGATGGTTACATATCTGCGTATCACTTGCATAGTAGCTATGGGAACTTTTTATACTTTAACATTTTTTTTATTATCATTTAAGCTAGTGTGAGCATGTAGACATTGAACAGCAGAGGCTCCAAGATGGAGCTTTGGGGAACTCCACAAGCTATTTTTGTTCCCTCAGATTTGTAGTTACCTAAAGAGACAAAGTAGTCCCTGCTTTTAAGAAGCACTCGAACCAATTAATTGCTGTGCCAAAAGGTCCTACTTAGTTTTTCAGCCAGTCGAGTAAGACATTGTGACCATGCTAATACAGCCCTGAGATCCACAGGCCTGAAATGTTGCTGCTATCTGCATTCAAGCAGATGTCAACGACGACCACACAAAGTCAATGCATTTGCTTTCCACACAAAGCAAGGCAAATTGACAGAATTACTGTATTAATTAAAGAATAAATACCATGAAATGATGGACTCAGATGATTTGACTAAATTTGAATGATTAAATCTCAGAGCAGTGACTTGGACTTTGAGAATGGAATTGACAGAATAAACTTACATGAACAGGCCATATCATGGCTTAAACACAGAAAAGGAGAGAACAAATTACTATTATTATTGAACTCGAGGTTAAGCATCATGAGCTGAAATGTCCGTATCATTACTTTGACAATCTAATTTTACTTTTCGGTCTTTTATCAGTTGATGCATCATATCCTCGGCTATGGCTCCTCAGTTGGTGGCCCGCAGGCCACATACAGTCCAGGACCAACTTACATGTGGCCCAGCTTATGATTCTGCCAACACACGCCTTTAAACTGTGGCAAGAAGCGGCAAATGGTGAACAACACTACACAGGTGTCAGCTCGCCTTTCAGCTACTGATACTAATCATGAGTTTGACTTGTCAGGTTTGAAGGCTACTGTTTGGTCATGAGGATGGACAGTGTCTGGACAGGAATTACTCCTGAACTGAAATGGGGAAAAAGAGATGCAAAACTGCAATTAGTTTGCATTTGACAACTGGAGCTGTATTGGCATATTTGCATTGTAAACTGCAACATAAATGTTGTGATAGCCTTCGTGTAGCGTTAAATGACATTTAAATTACAACAAGTGTGACATCTACCATAAAAATGTTAGATATTACCCGCTACTTACTAGCCAAAGACAGTTTCAGGCCCTGTTAAGTTTGTTCGTCTGAGAGTCTGGCTCAGCTGAGCATGTAATGAGTAGCCCTGTCCCAGTCTATACAACATTAGAGCTCTGTGTCTCATTAATAATGGCTTCACTGAGATCGCTTTACTTTATTCAGAAAGCAGCTTGAAGACCTTTATGCCAAACTTAAATGTTTGATGTACCTTTTTATGGAACAGAAAGTTTTGCAGACTTGTGAAGCTCAAAGTTTACACTGAATGGAGTTATTCTTTCTCACTATAATGGGAAACACCTTGTTTTTAGTTCAGGCTTGCTTCCCTCACTCAGCCAAAATGATGTGGTCAGCAAATGAATGCTTTATGAGTTTCCTCATATGTGAGTGCTTTCTCCTAAAGGGATCCTCAGTCCTGGTCCTTGAGGGACAGTGTTGTGCAGGTTTTTGAAGCTACAAGTCTTCGCTGCAATTCCCATCACTCAGACTCAGAAAGGTCTGCAAAAGTCTGCTAACGACCCATTGATTTTGGTCAGATGTGTTGCAGAATTGGACACTTTGAAAACCTGTAGGAGACCAGGGCCGAGGACCAGGATTGGCGATCCCTGTCCTTAATGAATGTCACCCTCTCTGCTATAGAAGCAAGATTTGCCTAAAGTTTCTGAAGACCTGATGCTGGCGCTTTAGCAGACATAGCTCTAGAGTTTAGAGGGAAATGGAAAGATTAGAAGGTGGATATGACTCATTGCTGATGGATCGGCATAAAGGCAAGTTGAAAATATGATGAGGAGAGTTGTCTTGGCACATAGACGAGCTCATGCTTGCGTAGTTGTGATCATTTAAGCCTATATCAAAGCTCCATGTGTCTGATGACAAGTTTTATGACATCCTCTTAGCAAATGGCTGTGGTAAATATGTTATTCTGATTTTATCAGAACGAACAGCAGCTTTTCACACCTTGGACCACAACACTTTGATGGCTTGGTAATCCCACACAGTGGGCATCTCTGGTAGCGTAGCTTAAGTCCAGTCTCTCCGACAGGTTGGATCCAGCTCTTATGGGGTTCCACCTGGGTTGATTTTAGGGCCCCCTACCTTTCTCTTTGATTTACTGCCCCTAGGATCAATTCTGAGAAGGCATGGCATCTCCTCTCACTTTTATTCTGATGCTAGTCAGATATATGATTTAGACATTGGCCCTAAGCATTGCTGAAGTGAAGGTGTTTGGTCCCAGTGGCCGGTTAAACAGTTCTCCCTCACGTCTCTAGTTCATGCAAAATGCAGCCGCTGACTTCTAACTGGAGTAGGAGGGATCACATAACCTCCATCCTGGCCTCCGTCTACTGGCTGCCTGCCTTTAGAGAACATTTTAAGATTCTTTTATTTGCCTTTAATGGTCTGGCCCCTCCTTATCTCTCTGAGCTTTGCCACCCCTACCCCCAACTTGGTACCTCAGATCAGCTGACCTACTGCTCCTGGAGGTACCGAGGTCCAAACAGATGCTCAGAGGGGACAGTGCTGCGGAATGAGCTACCCCTCCTCATCAGACAATCTTTCTCACTGTCCGCTTCTAAAACTCGCCTTAAAACCCATTTTTTTCCCCTTGGCTTTCAACTCAGGATGACTCTGATTCCGTTTAAATGTTTTATGGTTTGTTTACTAATTAGTTTCTTTTGTTTTTAATTGTTTTACTCTTTTTTTGAATAAATAATTGTCTCATTGTTTTTATTATTTAAATTATTTCATTAATCCTGGAAATGACCTGCTGTCATGATAGACCACCAGACTATGATCGGGTGAATTAGAATGACAGTGGACTCTATGATAAGAGTAATTTTATGTTGTCCTTTTAACAGCCTTATATAGAGACTTTTCAGATTGTGTATCACAGTGGTCATCCATGATTTGACTTCAGCACATTGCTTATACTCCACTCACCACAAATAAAGTATCTTCTAATCATTTTAAATGGCCTCAGCATTTCAGCATTTCGATTGTGTAAAAAGTGTGAAAGTGTGTAAAAGTACCAAAAGTTGAAGCGCATGCGTCCTAAACAGAGTTTATGCCTGGACACATTTGAACAGTTTTGAATGGGTCAAAGTGTGAGCTTTGCTTCTTTTGAAGAGCAAAGTAGAAACTAGCTTTGACATTTTTTTCATGGGCCCAAACCACACACTCTGCTGCTCATCCCACAGATGCATTTTCCTAACAAAGGTGGTTCCATTTAAAAGGGAAATAAACATAATTTTTGAGCAAAGTAAGATTTATTACCAAGAAGTTTAGTTACAATAAAATAACAACCCATCCAGCATAAACTTTTTTTCACTTTAGAGAAGGAAATTCATGTTTTAAACACTTGGTTCCAGGTTGGCTGGAATAATTGCTCAGTTTATTTATATTTACACTTTGATAGTTTCTGAGAACAATAATGATTCCTTTATTTTATATTTTGGAGTAGAAGTTGATAAAAAAATATATCCACTGAAATCCCACCAGCTGAGCTTCCTGGCATTGCCTCCTCTTTCACAGGGTAAGCCGTACTACTTTGACCGTGTCTTCCAGTCCAACACAACACAGGTTCAGTTCTACAACGCTGTGGCTCAAAAGATCGTCAAAGGTAAGTTCTGCAGGTCCATACAGACGTTGTCTGAACGGCTGCCTCACAAATACCTTTCAGATCCAAGGGGAACAATGCCATTTGTCTTTTAACTTGTCTTTTAATTCTCTTTCTCAAACTTTATTCTCATACCGTTTCAGTTAAAGAGACAGAAACTAGAAGGCATAGTTTTAATTCTATGAATAGAAGAGTGGCATCATGTGTCTGTGTTTGTGTTGTGTTTGTGTGCGTGTGCGTGTGTGCGTTTGTATATGTGTGTGTATGATTATAAATGTGAAGTAGAAAGCATTTGTAATATTGATCAATTCCAGTCTTATATTTTTAATATTTGCTTTTACATTGTAAAGCACTTTGTACTGCATTTTAATGTATGAAAAAGGGCTATACAAATAAAGTTTGCAAATATGTTATTTGTTTCTCATGATGCAAACAGATGTTCTGGAAGGATACAATGGGACAATATTTGCTTATGGGCAGACATCTTCTGGAAAAACACACACAATGGAGGTGACATCAGGCATCAGCTGTTTCCACTGGATAAAACGCTTAAAATAGTGACTAAAGCCAGAGCTTCTGTACTCTTACTTATTCTTTTCTCTTGTTATCGTCTCCCTAAGGGGAAACTTCATGACCCAGACATGATGGGAATCATTCCTAGAATTGTACAAGACATCTTCAACTACATTTATTCCATGGACGAGAACCTGGAGTTTCACATCAAAGTATGTCACGCTGTTTCGTCTATGTTTGGTGTTCAGATTCGCAGGTTAGATGAAGTCTCACTCAGAGCTTTCGCTTTGTAGGTTTCATATTTTGAAATCTATTTGGACAAAATTAAGGACTTGTTGGATGGTACGTATCAGGGTTTCTTGTAGTTTGCTGTTATTTTTCAGACCCTGATACAGACAAAATAAATGATATCTACATTTATATTCCTGTGCAGTGTCAAAGGTCAACCTTTCTGTACATGAGGACAAGAACAGGGTGCCCTATGTCAAGGTGAGACGTGATTTATTTTTGTCAGATTTGACACAATCAAAAATGAGCAACACAGGGACACTTCATGTATTGTCCAACACTATTTATAGCTTAGCATTTACATGATCAGTTGACAAAGTAAAAACTGATCTCACAGTCACTTTCTCTTCATGCTTCTCCCTCTAAGACCATTATTCTGCAGTAATAATCAACCGTTTCCTCTTCTCACAAGTGTCTCTCTGTGAAGCCACCCTGCTGCAGGGGAAATGAACACAGCATTTCCTTGTAATGCACATGTGTCCCCAGGGCTGTACTGAGCGTTTTGTCTGCAGTCCTGACGAGGTCATGGATGCCATAGACGAAGGCAAAAACAACAGACACGTGGCTGTCACAAGTGAGTTTGCCTCTCATGGGTTCGACCTCACCGAGTCTTCTGACTGCCACCACATTCCCATCAGCCGAGACGCTGGCTGCGCTCAACACTAAGAAAAGATACCCTCAGTATTTTTATTCAGCAATTATTGGCAGGAATTGTTTATCTAAGCTTGCGTTGCTGAAATCTCTGCTTCAAAGCGTGCTGTTTAAAATTTCCTGCATGTTAAAACTTTGGTTCTCTGTGTTAATGTGATTTCTGTTCATGTCATATAGGGCTGGAATGATGTGCTTTTCTCCCAATTCGATTCTTTTACAATTTTTTGGGCGCTGATTCAGTCTAAATTGCAATTCTTGCACTTCTTCCATATTGCAGATGTTTGTGATTTTTAGTTTCTTTTTTAATCCTAGACCAAGTGAACATTTTTATTTTTATCAATTTGTGTTTTTTAAAGTTAAAATGAAAAAATAAATTGAAAAGAAATTTGCTCCAGCCCACCCGGGACCCAATTGGATTAAGCGGTACAGAAAATAAATGAATGACTGAATGAATGAATGAAAAGAAATTTGGGGGGAAAATTTTGTGGAAAAAAGAAAAAATTTTAAACAAAAAAATTATTTATTAAAAATAATCAAACAGAAACTGCAATGTTTATGGGCTGCACGGTGGTGTAGTGGTTAGCACTGCGGCCTCACAGTGAGAAGGCCACCGGTTCGAGTCCCAAGTCGGTCAGAGCCAGCCCCTGAGGAGGGGCTTGGAACTGTGGCCTTCACATGCATGTGAGTTTAATTGGGCACTCTAAATTCTCCCTAGGAGTGAGTGTGTGTGAGTGGTTGTCTGTCTCTCCATGTGGGCCCTGTGACAGACTGGCGACCTGTCCAGGGTGTACCCTGCCTCTCGCCCCTTGACAGCTGGGATAGGCTCCAGCACACCTGTGACCCACTTGGATTAAGCGGTTCAGAAGATGGATGGATGGATGCAATGTTTATGTGATTTTATTTTTTCTCCCACCTGTACATCAGACATGAACGAGCACAGCTCCAGAAGTCACAGCATCTTCCTCATTAACATCAAACAGGAAAACACCCAGACTGAGCAGAAACTCACCGGGAAGCTCTACCTCGTTGATCTGGCTGGGAGTGAAAAAGTAGGACTCCCCCTCTATGTCTACTACTTCTCCAGAAACTCTGAGACCAGCTTCCTCATGAGAATTTTATGTGTCACAGGTGGGAAAAACTGGAGCCGAAGGCACGGTGCTTGATGAGGCAAAGATGATAAACAAGTCCTTATCTTCACTGGGAAACGTCATCTCGGCTCTGGCAGAGGGCTCGGTGAGACACCTCCGTCCAAAAGGAAAAAGGGCTTAAGGGCTGTTAACTGCTTTCACCATCATGAGCCAATTAAATCTAACTGAGTTATGATCAACATGTGTGAAGATAAAAGGATTCAAAAAGGGTGATTTAATGATTATGTGTCAATCAAACAAGGGTTATAATAAAACAACTGATCAGCCACTGATAGGTAAAGTGAGTATCTGCTTGTTATAACATGTCCTCATGTTGATCCAGACATGAACATTGTTTATTCTTACCCTTAAATACCTGCCTGTAAAGTCCCTCCCCTGCAAGCAATAGGAGAAAAATATAACTCCCCAGACAGCAGACATGTTTGGGCCGAATCCGGGCTACTTTTGGCATTTATAGCTCGGTTATGGCACCAGCAGGTGATGTGTGGGCCACATGTGGTCCAAATGTCAGATCCCAGCCTGGCTTGGATTATGGGTCTCCTGTGGGCCGGATCTGGACCTACAATGGGAAACCTTCCATGTGGCTGCTACACTCACATTCTACCAGTGCTGTAAGTCAGGCCACGTTTGGGTCAAACAGGGCTGTATTAGTCTTTCTACACTGGTCCAAACCTAATTTTGCAAATGTTGCCTGTAAGTAGCCCTCAAAATGAGGAAGAGGGAATAGTTTAATGGTTGTGAGCAGCTCTTTCAATCATTCATAAATTCTTGATACGTTCTTTCCCCGGATGGTCTCTACCTGCAGCCTGTACCAGCCTCTAACTGCCCGCTGAGCAGTGATTTGGTGGACATGTCCATGATGAGTCACCATCACTCCTTTACCTGACCCCTGAGCAAACCTTCAACCAATCAGAAGGCCCTTCCCCCAAAAACTTTCTTTGAAAAAGGAGGCTATGGTCAGAGATATTCTCCTGTGTGACACATTCACATCCTATTTGGACTTATGATGGGAGCAAAGCGAAAGAATTGAGTGGAACTGATCTCCTTTCAGTTTGGATATTTAATGCATCAGAATAAATAAATAAAGAATAAATTACGAAACCTAAAATTCTATAAATTTTCAAACAGTTGCCAAGGACAGAAATGTTTGATTGTATGTTGCATAACATTACAGCAGGATTCATTTCTGGTCCTCATTCTTTTGTCAGAGCTACGTACCCTACAGAGACAGTAAGATGACCAGGATCCTGCAGGACTCGCTGGGAGGAAACTGTCGGACAACCATGGTCATCTGCTGCTCTCCCTCCTCTTTCAATGACGCAGAGACCAGGTCCACACTCCTGTTCGGTCAGAGGTACACAGGGTTTCTCATGTAGACAGATCAGTAAACAGCTGTCCGTCTTTACATCTGAGAGGCTCTGCCTCTCTGAAATGTTCCTTTAATGTCAGATTAAGAATGAGCAAGTCCTCTAAAATGTCTCAGATGCAACAGCTGATGGATTGTTTATGTTCTACTGGAAGAAAATGTGGCTGGATGAGTTTTGTAACTGAATTCTGTTTTCATTTACGTTTTGCAGAGAAAAAACACACGTGCTCCACATACTGTATGTTCCACATGCACATGTGAAACACATGAGCAGACATGTAGTTTTGACATATTTCCATGCAAGTCTCATGTGATTTACATATTCTTCACATGCGGGTCAAACCCCACATGTTTGCACATGTGGCCACTTGCTTTCAACCAGATGTGGACAGCTCTGTAGAATCGGGGCTGTACATGTGGGAGGTCGGGGAGGTGCTGGGTTTAGGACTTTCACAACTTTCTGTTGACAATCACACTTTGACTTGAGAAATTTAGTAGTAGTTCCCCTTGAACTTAACCAGAATAAATAAGCTCACAACTTCGGTCTGAAGGCGTGTTAGGAGTATATATATATGCAGCAGTACTTTAAATCACTGGTTGGATTTTTAGTAACAGCTGTCAGATTAAGGGCAGCACCCATAAACCTGCAGCCTGTCAGATCAGATCGTTCTCCAGTGAAACCTTCATTCGTTAATAAAATGAGTTCTTGGCTAAATTAGGTCTCCTCTTTGTCACCAGAGCAAAGACCATTAAGAACACAGTGTGTCTGAATGTGGAGCTGACTGCAGAGCAGTGGAAGAGCAAGTGGGAGAAAGAGAAGGAAAAAAACAAGACCCTGAAAAACACCATCACCCGGCTGGAGAACGAGCTGAACCGCTGGAGGGGCGGTGAGGACGTTAGACCTGTGATTTCCTCTGCTTCTTTATGCTCTTCCACAGCAGTGATGAGCAACTCCAGTCCCAATGGGCCGCAGTGCTGCAGGTTTTATACGTTTCCCTTCTCCAACACACCTGATTCAAATGAAGTGTCTCTCCCCAGCAGCTTGTTGTGAAGCTTCACACAAACATGCTGACCCATTCATCTAATTTCCCGCCACAGGAAACATCCAAAACCTACAGAACTGCGGCCCTTGACAGTTGATTTTGTCAACCTCTGTTCTACCCGATGCACACTACTCACATGTCCCTTTGCTGCCCTCTGCAGGAGAGAGTGTGCCAGTGGAAGAGCAGTTTGACAAGGAGAAGGCCAAAGCAGAGGTGCAGGCTTTGGACAGTGCACTGAACAATGACAAGGCAGCGCCTAAAGCCGCGCTCAGCTCGCTGCCCGGAGTCACACTCACCGATGCAGAGAAGGAGAAGTGTGAGGCAGAGATGGCGAAGCTCTACAAACAGCTGGACGACAAGGTGATGGCGGATAAATGTCTGAACCCGATCATTTAACAGAGAGCCTGACTCAGTGAGCTTCTTGTTTATTTGGCCTTTCAACTCGGTCGCTTTAAGGGCGTCAGCTGCGCTGGAGCAGGGAAACATCTAACACCTGCAGGACGGAGCAGAATAGCCCTGATTTAGGATGCATGACGTTTACTCAGTGTCATTCTTACATGCAGTGCTTCTTTAGGCCAGCAGATGGCGCCACAGGCTTGTGTTCAGGCTTATTCTCAGCTTGTGAAATCAAACGAGTGATTTTATTTATTTAAACAGGATGACGAGATCAACCAACAGTCTCAGCTGCTGGAGACGCTGAAGGAGCAGATGTTGGACCAGGAGGAGGTGACAGTGCTCTCACTCTGGCCCTAACTTCCCCCAGTCTTCCCTTCCCCAAATACCTGATGGCAGGGGTGTCAAACATGCAGCCCGGGGGCCAAAACCGGACCATCAGAGGGTCCAGTGTGGCCCGCTGGATGAATCTGGTAAAAGTTACTCTGATCATGATGAGAAGTCGGGGATTATTTAGTTGCTGGGATTAAAAGTTTTGATTGTTTTAGAACCACTGTGATTTTTAAGTTTTACATGTTGGATTTCATCTGTAAATGTAAAAATTCAGCTCATATTAATTAAAAATTAATTAAAAATCTAAAATTTAATGTACCAAATAAACCTTCGGAAAAACATTTTCAAATCTAAGAAAAATATTATTTATTTTAT
>JAVQJG010034374.1:0-16700 GCA_036024015.1 Craterocephalus amniculus
GTTTAACTTTCATAATTTGACTCGGGATCACTATGGGAACGCTATTACTGGCTGACCGGAGTCTGGACGTTCCAAAAATTAACCCGGCAGAGAAAGCGCGTCACGCCAATGCTAAAAAAACTAGCCGCTTTCGCTAACTAAAATGTCCTGGACTCGTACATATGCGCAATCAATGAGTCATTAATTGTAATGAAATTACCACTTTTACTACATACTATACCACGTAGAAAAACATTTTTCTTAGAAAGATTAAAATAATATCAGGTATAGTTCCTTTAAGGTGGAGCTGGACGTTTCGTCTTAGCATTAATTAGCTTAGGCACAGTTTTCATGCAGCTTTATTTTCATTCAAAGCATCACTATTATTTTTTATTAAGTATCATAAAGACATATATCAATTCCAAGCTATCCAAAGAAAATGTCTGATATTCCACAAATTTTAGACATCAAGTCCAGTGTTTCTAACACATGTTGAATGAAAGTTTGCTGCTTTCAGCGCTCACAATGGTGTGCTCAAGTATGTCACTTGCAGGCCACCATTACATGCAGGCAACAGAATAGAGGATCCGGGAGGACAGGGATCAGCAGGGGACAGACTGGGGTCAGGTGCCTCTACTTTCCTTGTGGGGGACTCTGGCTTCTCTGGAGCCTGTGTCACACAACTATCAGCAACAGCAGCAACAGCAATGCTGAGGGAGTGGAGTGGGAAACAGAGAGCAGTTACTTTGGCATCAGAGGGAGAAAGAAAGATAGATTAGCAAGAAGGGAGAAAGAGACAGAAAGCAATGGGAGCAGTAAGAGTCTATGTGATTTATCTGTCTTCAAAATCTCTGTTGAGAGGTAGCATTGGGGAGGTTTCTGGGTCTCTGTAGGCTCAGAGCCGGATGTGCAGCCACCACAGACATGAACTGTAGCAGCTGGAGACCAAAAACCTGCCAGAACGTGCCATCACTGTGAGGAAGAACTTCTCATATACTTGTTATCGATTTCATTTTCTAAGTCTAGAACGGTTAGCTTGGTTCTACAAACCTCTGTTGTTTTGGTAGCATTCCCAGCTCCTGTACACAGCAGCATCTTTCCCACAGGGATGTGCATCTTGGATATACAGCATACCCAAAGGCATCATGGAAGCCTTGGCAATCACTGAGCTATCGGTTGTGGCTATGTGCTTTAGAAAAAGGCAATTAGTAGGACACATTTTAAATGCTTCTGTCCTACTTCAGTGGAAACAGATTTTAGACAATTGTTCCTAAAGAACCAGCTGAGACTTAATGCACTTTGGGAAAACAAAAATACATCCCAGATTTTCACAGTTCTGTTGCTTTTTCTCCTCTCAGATGCATTCAGTGGTTGCATTCCCCCTCTGTGTACATGTGCAGCAGCTGGCAAAGCTCAATGAAAGTCTCTACTAAATGAATTTAAAAATGAATGTAAAAAACTAACATGTTGCCTGGTTTGTAGGCACAACAAAATGGCCAAGGTGGCTGTAAGAGGGTTTACAGAGGCGAGCAGAACCAGAATTAAAGGTTTCTTAAATCTATGTTTAAAAGCTGCTTACTTATTAATCAATGTTACAAAATTATTTTTCATATAGAGATATCATCACTTCTAAGCCAGTATGTATGGAGGACAAAGCTCAAATTAACCTTTTAGCAGCCACCAAATATTCCATCCACTTAACATCATTTCAAAGTAAATTTCCTTTCATTTCTCTACAAGTGTGTTTACTCATAAATTATAGACGCATGAATCCTTTGGAAGTGCACCATTCTCAAGGATCTAGTAAAATCTCCTTCACTTCACGATGATATCAATGCAGGCAAACGTCTCCCAAGAAGGGACTGCAGTACTCGCTCCTGCAATCAGTCTTGATTAAAACAATACTCTTTTAATGGGAAATAGTCTAAAGTAGAGCCCACATCACAATCACCTCTTAATAGCTATGATCATTGATTCTGTGTGTCTAGGAAGTGAAGATGACATTTGCTTTTTTACTTTCTTTCTTCTTAATATGGCTACGATTGCATTATTTTTCACATAAGGATGTAAAGGAAATGACATTATTGGCTCCCAGAATAAATGAGAATGAGGCAGAGACACTTTTTTTCAGCATGTTCTTCTGTCTCCGGACACAAAAATTGTGCTGTTCTCAAAGTGTTTTTCTCTCTTGTGGACTGACAAGATTGCACACCTAATCTTACAACCTGTCCAGCCCCCTGCAATATTCTCTTGCACCGGCTTGGTACTCACAGGTCATTATCTGTCTCTGTGCGAGTCTTCTGCTGCCGCCGATGGACCATGAAAACAGTAACAGCCACACCGACGATGAGTCCAATGGCAACAACACCTCCAAGGATCCCGATAACACCACCTGGGGGACCTTGTGGCAATGGCTTCTCTGCAGACAAGAGGAGAAATAACAGTGTCAGGATCAGTGTTCTCTGAGTAATGGATGCTGCTGGGTCAAATTTGGGAAAATAAATAAAGTGCCAGAGAGGGGAAGAAAGACAGATTCAATACCACACTATAATTTTTTTTTTGTTGAAAAGTCATTGTTTTGAAATTCTGAACCTACAAAATGATCAGGAATATTTCAACAGGAAAGCAAAATTGCAAAATCGAAATAATGAATAATAATGAATGAAATAGTGAAATGCTTTAAAAACCCTTTCATAGTACTTTTCTTTTCTGTCATAAAACACATCAAAATACTATTTTCAGAAACCCATTACAACCTGAGACCATTGTCCTGCCTGTTCTGGCTCTGCATGAATACCACAGTGTGGTGGTCAGTCTGCAGCTGCTGCTGCATTTCTAATGTGTGCACCATCAGCTGTTCAAAAGAAGCCTGGCTTGGATTTGACAGCAAACCTAAATGCTCTCATGAGAGAGAGGCAAAGCTATTATATTTTGAAGTCTGTGCCAAGGTAACACAATATGTTTCTAGCTTCATATGAAGAAAAAATATATGTGTGGTAAAACAATGTACAGTACCTCATTTGGTAGAGAGCAAAAAATGGAAAGGTTTGTCTAAAACTATGATGGATTTAGGAGGCAGTCTTTTCTGGTAAACATTGGAGATTGTTGATGTTATTCAGTGTAATGTGTTCCCTATCTAAGTGAAGGGTATCCACTTTTTTTTTTTTAAATTATACTGATTGGAAAAAAAAAAAATACTGAATGATGCAAGCTTTTTGTTGGGCAATGCACTGTGCAACAGTCTTTTATACTAAAAATTCACTTATTAACTTCGTTACTGTGTCCATGAGATATCTTTTTTTTGTGGTGACAAATAAATGAGCAAAATCATCCATCACTGCTGTGGCGAAGGATTTCTATGGAGCGTCAGCAGCTGCCCCTCAGGTCAGGGAATGAACATTGCATGAAGAACAAATCCTGACTTCATGCAGGGTGGGACTATACAACAAATTTGCATGCAAGCAAATAAATAAAAAGCTAGCAAGTTATGTGGAGAGTTTCAGTAAAAATGTTCCAAAATTGGCAGATCTGAAATGTTTTCTTACCCCACAAGCCTTCTTCCTAGGAATAGTGAACTATAGCAGAGGATCCAGGTTGCTTGGAGACAAAGGATTCAGGTCTCACCTTACATTCTTCTTATTCTATCTATATCTACATATTCTGGTGTAGTTCCAACCATTTATTCAATAAGTTCTTTAATGTTAAAAAGATAGTTCTGCTTCTGCTCTTTATGTTTTGCAAACTCCTGCCAGAGGGGAAGGGGGACGAGTAGAGTGATCATGATGGGTGAGGTCTTTCATGAAACTGGATGCCATTTTTCTACATTTCAGATGAGGGGAGGGCTGCTGCTCACAGCCCCCTGTGCAGATTTCATATCAGTTAACAACCCATATCATGATTAGGCATTTAACCGAGTGAAAAATACAAAACATCTCAGAGCAAGGTTTAACTATCATGACCACTACCACCTCATAATACTGCCTAGATGTTTCTCTTAAATTTCTAAGACCGTTAAAGGTGACTGTTCCACCTGCATGATGTATGTAGACCTGCATTGTATCACTAAATTTCATCTCCTGAAGAAGCACTCTCTGGCTCAAGAATGGATGTGTAGGTACAGTAGAAATGGAATTAAGCGCTGGCATCTCAATATTTGGAAAAATTATTTATTGTTTATGACCAACAATTCGACACAGTAGGGAAAGCTGGAAATTTGCAGCCTTTTGATGCCATTCTATAATTGGTTCAGCAAAACATGCTAAATAAAGAAACATCTCATGGCTCCATTCCACAAAGGCCTGCTGATGTTATTATTCTGTGTATTATGGACAATAAATCCCACTGTATGCAATCACAACTTATCAAAATTCATTGGCTGTCAGGTATATAAAAAGCCAAATTACAGCAGGTCCCATGTGAATCTCTTCTATTGTGTATCAACTGATGTCAGGTGCTACTAAAATAGAACAGTCATCTCTTTTAAGAGGCATAATAGAGCAATTTTTCAGCAGAAAAAACAACACGGGTGTCCATTTTCTTCAAGTAGGACATTTAAAGCTGCTCTTTTTAAGACAGGCCAGGGTGCAATCAATGGCAGTGAGCCCGTTGTGATGGGATACGGCAAATTCTCACTATATTCCGCTTTGAAAAGGAAAGCCTATCTCCTGCCCTCATGATGTCTCCATTATTATCTGTACATCCCTCCCCCGTTGTGACAGGACAAGGCCTCACTCCCAGGGGGTCTCTTCTCAGCAGCTCGCGCTTGCTTGATTCACTTCCCATAATGATGGATCCACAAAGGACTAATTCACACACAGCCAACACAATAGAAAGCACTCTAACTAACCCTGTACATCAGAATCAGCAATAACATATTGTGTCCATCAGATTGTCATGCCACAGTAGCTGTGGCTGATCTAATTTTATGTCTTCTGTCTTCGAAAAGTCACATCATGTCAAAACTTCACACCACAAAGAAAGTAAATAGGTTCTCATGCGGCAACACTTTTTACTCGTTCTTTTTTTTTTTTTATGCATTTCAATAAAAAAAGTGTACGGGTTAGGTTTGAAGACCAAGCCCAAAGGTAATCTTGCTGCAGTGAGGGAACAGATAAGCCAGAACTCCTACTTTTGTCTCATCATGCTACATGGTAAAAGCCAGTGGGCTGAATTTCATGGCACTAATGCAAATGCCAGACACAATAGTCTTTTGTATAACACTAATACACAGAGGAGTGGACGGGATAAGAATGCAATTTCCCTGTTGTGGAGCCAAAGGCGCAGGATTTCCACTGTCACCTCCTTACACATAAAGGTGGCTGAGCCATCTGCTGCACAGTCTGAGTACTTTGGCTGCTTCTTAAGTGGCGAGAAGATCATCACGATTCCAAGGTTTCATATTCAGCACATAAGTTCCACATTAAAGTACCCCACTCATCAGCACAATCCGCCTGTCTGTTTGTTGTTGGTGCAGTTTATGAAATGCTGTTGCAGGTGTGGCTCGCAGTGAAAGTTGCGGACAGGGAAACAAACATTTAGCGTGCATGCACTGTTGCTCCCGGAGCATCTATGATTGTGCTGAGCTGAGATTATTTCATCACAAAGGGGAGAGCTTCCCTCAACAGATTCAAAGCCTTTCTGCAGCATGTGCAGCCAAAAGCAAACCTTCAAATTTAATTAATCAAAGAAAGATAGTGTAACAGTACCTGATTACTGGACCCTGACCATTCAATTACTGCAGGGACTCTATTTAAGAACATGTATTACCTTGAATCAGAACCCTGGTGCTTCAAAGTACAAAGGTCAACTCAGTAAAATACAATTTGTACATCTCAACTGTCAACACATGAATTGACTCTTTGATAAACAAAATTCCAGATGAGATCAATCAATGACAGAAGTTTAGGAAGAATGATCAAGCAAGAGTGGAGCACAGATGCCCCCAAACCAAAGGCTCTGATATTAAATGTCTCCCTAACTATGCTGGGCTCTGCTTCACAACTATGGCTCTGACATTTAGCAGCAACTCATGTGCAACCTCTCATGTGTAATACCCGCTTAACAGGAAGTACTACAAGAAGAGCACTTTGTCTTTGCTGAACAACAAGCTGTGGATTATCAGCCATAATAGGCATGAGAACAGAGTTCCTGTATGCAGCTTTTTTTTCGTCCCTACTTTCACACCCTACAACAGTAAAGCAAGCAAGGCTGGTATTAACTTCACCTTCAGCTTAACATCGGACAAACAAGAACAACTGAGGCCATTTTGCATATAAAAGATTGAATAGATACTATGTAGGTGTTACTCAATGAGCCTACAAAGTGGCCACATCAACATGCCACATTACAGTATATAGCAAATCTTTGAAGGTGCAGTTTAAATGTGGCGTTAAAAGACGGCAGGTTTCTCTTTTAGGAGAAAAGAAGCTTTTTATGTTTGTTTTACTCACAGACCACATGATAACCAATCTTTACAAGGAGGTTTGCATATTTATATAAAGCTGGCTGACAGAAACTTGGACCAATCATATTGCTAAAGACTTTCCCAAAAAGTTAAGCAAAGAAAACTAATGGTAAAAAATACTTTTTTAACCAGTGTCCAAGGTCTCTGCAATTATAATTGAGATCCAGGGGTGCGTCAAGAAAATTTGTGATGGGGACCAAGCAGGGATACAGAGTGGGAAAAGGGCTGAACATGTTAACAAGACAGAAATAATTCCAATTCCATTGAAGTGGTCTGGCAACCTTATTTGACCTGAATAGATGCCTTGCCAAATTTTATAGTGGATAGCTCTTAGATTTAATGTATCAGCTACTGTAACTAGTACTAAATAATTTCTATTTTGTTTCTTAGTTTGTTGGTGTGTAAGGGTTTTTACCTGTTTTGTTAGACTTCAAATTAATACATGAAATAGGCCGTTTTTAAGAAGGGATTTAGATTTTTGGGAAATAGTTAAGTAATTACCACAACTAAAATGATCATCTGATGTAAAAATGCAGCCAAATTTAAAAGCCAGTCATATGTTCTTATAGACATTGGTTTACAGAATCTGGTCCCCTTTATTAGTGCTCCACAAACACATATTTAATTGTGTCTGGTCGTTTGGCCATTTGGTCATTTCTAGCAACACTAATGAACTTTCTGACCGTAAAACTCGGTGCTCCTGAGTAGTTTCCATGCCCTACTGACATTTATTATACATATTCATGGAGCCAGTGTTGCCCTGCAGTATCCTGCGGCTGGCTGAGAACCCACACTTTTTTTCCCCCAGCTTCACTGTTTTGTTCACTGTGTTTTGCTTTATGGCAGCAACCATATCATTACACAGGATGTATTGAATGTGTACCTTCAATGATTTAACAAAGAAAAGGACATTAACAGAGGAAGTAAAAAAAAAGTTATAGAGCAAGCTAAGTCAAGAGTCAACTCCAGACTGACTTTTCCTGGCTGAATAGAACTCAGAAAAGAAACAGGATGCGAGACAGATGCAGAGTCACATGGAGCCACCAATCTGACTCTCTCCTTGTTGAGATCAAAAGGAATCATCATGTTTATCTGTTTTAATGATGAGAAAAGACTCCAAAGACTGTAGGTAAAGTTTCATGCTGAAGATCGTGAACACACCTTTAAGCAGCACTCAGATCACTCTCATTATTTCAAAACTTAACTTGTCAGCAGTTAAGGAAGTTTTCAGAGGCTTTGCAGAGAAAAAAGTCATGGACACAATAAATACTCCTTCATATGAATTGGCCTTTGTGACTTTCTCGGTATTTTATTAAAATCATCTCATCCACATAAATGTGATAAAGGAATAACACAATGAATCAAGATGAAGTTCAATATAATTATTATTAACTGCCAGCTAAATTATACATTAAAATGATTATTTTCTAAGCTTATTTATTCACACTCAGAAAATAATTTCTAAGGCTACAGTGACTCAATCCATGGTTAATAAGAAGAAAGATGAGGCTGTGAATTAACATTTTTAAAGATGAAGTTCAGTAAAAGGTTTCTTATCTTTATATCAAAGATGGTTTCTCACATGGGTGAAATGAAACTAATCATTTCTATCCCTACCAACCTGCACAGAAATCTATAACCACCATGTATTTTTAAAATCAAAATCAATTTTTAAATAACTACAACAGGTCTTAATGCTCAATTCCCATGTTTTTTCATGTAATTGTTCACATTACAATTTAATCCAAAGACCATCAGACTCAGTGTGAACAGTCAACGGCCTTGTACTGACCTCCATGCAGACAAAGAGGTGACGTCACACAGAATGCTGTGTTTAAGGTGTGAATACAGGCGCTACATGTCTGCATGTGTGTGTCAGTTCCAAAGTTGTTGTGTAATTATTGCTGACAAAATTATGATATAACATTACTCTGTCTATTTTTTATAATCCATGTTGACATCTGTCACTTGTGCGATGAAAAAGTCGGATGAAATGTGACATGACCATCCAGGTCACTCTGAAGATGGGGGAGATGTGTCCTATTAGTACCTCATTTGAAGCTGGCCTGGGTTGGATGAGAAAAACTAGAATCTGTGATGTTCAGACTGTGATTGAAAAGATCAATAAGGGTTGCATATAGGGAAAAAAAGTTGGATTTGAGGCACTTCTAACTGTAGTGTGAACGCACTCTTTAAAAATATCAATGTCCTTTTACACCTATTGACACCACTAAAAGGTTTTACAACATATTTTATCAACATTTCAAGTAAAAAATATATTGCTACACCAACAAGAAAATCATAAAAATTTAAGAAACTGTTCAAGTATAAAGTCAACTAAACTTTTGACCTTTGATTTTTTTAAACAAAAGCCCTGTATAAAATCTCACCAAACTCAAGTCTGTTGTTCAAGTACTGTATGTTTTATAGTTGCGGCTGAAAGATTGCTATTGATTTTTAGTAAGTGTGAAGCAGCCATCCATGCAGCCGCTCTCTCCGTGCTGTCAGTCCACCTCTGTGGCACATTTAAGATGACAAACTTGACCTTGGCTTTTTATAGCTGTGGCTCCCTGTGATGTGCCGGCCGCCTTCAGTGTCACACCTGTTCCCTCGTGTTCATTCATCCGCATCGAACGTATGTGCAATTGCTGTTTCAAACATAGAGTTCAATCACAGTCCTCCATCAGCGTAGATATTATGTTTACGTCACCTGGTAGCTATCAGGCAATCAAATTTCCATGACCATTAGTCAAGAGAGCATCACTAGCTTAGCATAGTTTCTTCTCTTTTTGCAGAGTTTAGACATACAGCCACTCAGGGGTTGCTTGGGCTTTTTTAGAGAGGGGAGGGGGAGTCAACAATGAATAAGTGCTTTTTGATGTTTTCCATTCCCCAGGCAGAGCCTACAGATTCTAATGCATCCCTCCAACAGGGGGGGTTACTACTTAGCAAAAATCTGGCAACAAATTTCATGGAGCCGAAGAGACTCACGCTGTGCCCTGAAAATTGATTACTTCTCTAACTGCTGATTATAAGCCTTTTTGGGTAAATGTGAACGTCGTGCCGAGTGATGGAGCAGTGCACCACCAGGACTGTCCCCCCCAATGTGTGAAAACAGTAAAATGCCAATCACCAGCTCGATTCAATAGACAAAACATGTGGACTCTAGTGTTACCAGCCTCCCACAGGACATGTTAGTCACACATACCAGAGCAGGAAGAGATCAGGTAGAAGGTCAGAGGTTGGGAATTTTCCAGCTGGAACCAAATTTGCCATCTTTAAACGCAATCTGTCACAGAATGAAGCAAGACTGGTTTAAATGGAAGCAGGTTTTTTTTTTTTTTCAGGGGGATCTCTGCCATATACCTGCTGAGGCCCGGTGTGCATCATCAGACCCTGTCACAGTGAAACCAATTCACAGCTTAATGATTTCTTTTAATGTAAAGTCACCCTTGGCAAGATGACAGAACAGTGAAATCTGTGTATGGAAATTGTAAGGCGTCACACTGATGGTATTAGGAGGACATTTGTATAGTGGTGTTCTGTAAAAATGTTCCAGGCATGAGTCTGATCATATTCCAGGAATGGATGTGGCTGCTGGCACTCTCGCTCTATCCCATCAGAAATTGTAATTGCTATCTCCCCCGCAGGGGCCAAAATACTTTCCAGCAATACTGGGGAGTTTTCAAGTGGACAGATTGAGAGTCTGGCTTCTAACCCACGCCAGCTTCACACCACCAATGCCTGTCTGAGACGGCCACCTGTTCCAAAGACCACACTGACTGGTTTTCTACCTCACCAGTCTACCAGCACAGTGAAACAGTCAAGCTTGCATTTATCTCTCTATTCAGAACTTGTGCAGCTACCTTATGTGGACGCAAATGCCCAGGCTGTTTTTTTTTCATAAACTTTTTCCACACCGGGTAAATTCTGCGAGCCCAATAACAAGAGAAATGCGGTTTAATGGAGTTCATAAATCTGTATCTCATGCTGCCAACTCCAAGCGGTACATGCTGCTTTGTCTCCCTCTCCTCCCCCTTGCAGAGTTGGTAATCTCGTTAAAGTTCAATGTTTCCAGAGCTCCAGAGAGGGGCTCATGATGTCATCTTTTTTTTTTAAACAGTAGGGTACCGTCTGGAGAGGTCTGCCTCCCAGTTCACATGATTCTGAACTGGTCTGTTTCCTCAGTACATCACAGAATCAGTGTGACCGACAGGAGGAAGAGGGTTGGCGCAGAAGGGGACAGGGGGATTGTGATGGGGTGTGATTGCTGTTTGACATCATACCGCAGAGGGCAGCACTTCATTAAACACAAATTGTTAACACATGGGATGTGTTTACTAAGATGAAAACAGGCTCATAATGAGCGAAATTGTTGTGCACCTGCTGCGCTGCCAGGAAAAACACCTATCTGAGATAATAATAGTTTTTATTTCACCATATATATTTGGTATGTTTACACTTTTACAATATAATTGACACTTTGAGTTTGGGAGAGAAGAGAGTTATGGCTGAATGTCAGTGCACGGCTGATAAAGTGCCTGCTGAGCCAATCTGCTTCTACTTTATAGCCCCTCCTGTTCCTGTGTAAATATGTTGTGATACATTGAAGCAATCTGCAGATGTAATCACTAGCCTTCAATAATAAATAGAAAGAACATTTAGCATAATTCCACATTCGGAATCAGCATAGTATGTTGAAGATCTCCATTTAACCATACACACAGATTGTCTGGAAGCGCATGGTTCACTGCTGAGTCCGGTGAGCGAGATGAATCGCTGACTCGCATCACCCAAGCTCCCCGTCAGTGAATATGAGATTGCAGCATGCCAAGCTGATGCTGATGCTGTCATGAGGTATTACCTCCTGTGACAGCTCAAATAACAACAGCTCTAATTAAAGAATGATTGGAAAGGGTGGACCACTGCCTCCTAATGGGGGAATAAACTGCAACATCGCTCCAGGAAGTGAATTGCGTTCATTTATTAACTTCAAGATGCCTGTAGCTGCTGTCAAGATGTAATAGCTTATTTTTAAAGCTACATAACTTTTCATTCATTCTGCCCACTGGTCTGTACACTTCAGCATTTTAATTAGAAATGAATATAAATATAGCAGTGTTATACCCAGGTTGTCTGAGAGGCTGTTGTTTTTCTGAGTGAGATGAGGAGATTTGAAGTGCACAGTGGCTCTGCTGCAGTTTCCTCTGCTGAGCATCGTCGCTAATCTGAAAACAGGCTTTGGATTCCTAAAAAGAGCTGGTCGTGTAGTTGCTAGCGATAGGGCTCCCAGTTTGCTGTTGCAGGCAATCTCTTCCTCTCGAGCCCTTACAGCCTCCAGCTGAACTCTTCTGTGTGTTGAATGTTAATTTGATTGTTTCACTCAGCTCTAAACTATAGGAACTGTAGAGCCTGTTTAGATGCATTTTCCTTCCTCATCCATGGTCTTCTCATTGGCCATTAACGCGATTACAGAGGTGATGTCTGGAGTAAATGAGGCTACCTGCACATCGCAGCATCATGAGATATAATGAACCTGACACATAATTAGGATCCTCAGCTTCAGTACTGACAGCCACTCCTCTCTCCGGACGTACAGCTGTAATGTTTTAAGTTGTACAAATAACTTAGAGAAGTATTGTATTGCACATAGTGAATTAATGTTGTTGCCACAGAAACCCTTAATAAAATCCTTAAAATATATTAAAAAACATATATAATATGGGGATTTGTCTTTGATGTTTTTATTTTTTTATTAATGTCTTGATCATAGATTTTCAGGTTTTTTGCTTTCTCCACTTCTTCAGATTTGTGTTTATATATTCACATTTCTCTTTTTAAGTCCTTTTTCATTACTTTAGTCTGGTTTTCTAAAGCCATGATTCCACATGGGATACAGCTTAGGACGAATCTTTGCTGTATTTCCTACCGTATGTTATATTGTAATCACAAAAAGATGCAACGACTTCCTTGAATCACAACTAAGTAGAATATGTTGCAGAAATAAATAAAGAGACTGGAGGCAATCCAGCCAATCTACTTCTTCTCTGCAATTTTATCTTTCTGTTTAAATCAGGTGTCTCAAATTCCAGTCCTCAAGGGCGACCATCCTGCAGGTTTCAGATGCCTCCATGCTTCAACACACCTAATTCAAAATAAATAAATCCTACAGCTTGTTCTCATAATCTGCACAATGACCCATGAAGTTGATCTTCTGTCTGATTATTGTCGGCAAACTCTGCCTGTTGGTCCCCCTTTATTTCAACCCACAACAAAAAAATCTAAATTTGGTAAAAGTTGTGTTGCACAAATCTGAACTGGATAGATAGCTGGATCTCATGGATACAGATTATAACTTGTTCATCAATGTTCCTTAACTGTCTTTCTGTCATTTGGTGAATACAGTTCATAACGCTGGCAGATGTGCTGTTGCTATAGTTATTGACAATCATTATTCATCTTGTAATTAGAAATCGCCTTTATCCAACGAACCTTGGATTGACTGGGTAACAGGCCTCAGTACGAATAAATTGGTCATTTAATAATCAGTCAGTAATTTTGACATTCACTTCCTTTTTATTCTATATTTAACAGAGGTTAGCCAGTTAATTTCTCTTGTGTCTGGCATTTTCAGACAATTAACGTTGCCAAATGTGAAATTAATTATCTGAATAATTAATTCAATTCAGAAATGGTCCTGCTTGTCAGAAAGGCTTTCTTATTTCACAAAACCTGTTAATTACTGTCATTTTGTTTTGTGTCATGTATGTCATATGCAATGTAAAGATTGTTTAAAGAGAAGTTTAATTAGGATCAATGAATCATTCTACAACTTAAAATTTACTCCAGAATGATTCTGACTTGTCTAAGGAAAAGCGTGCAACTCATAGCAACATTTATAAACACTGGAGCACCATTCTGCTCATCCTTTTCCATGTTTGCACAGGAACTTTGGATATTTCTGGGATCATGTCTTCACAAAGCCAAATGGATGTCTGATCCTCAATTTTGAAGCAAAAATAGCATCTTTACAAGACTTCATCAAGACTCTGGAGGCAGCACATGATGGAAAGTTTTACATATTTCCTGAAATTATTCACAGGCTGACTGCAATCTAACATATAAATGATGTTGCTTGGGAAGAACTTCACCCCAATTCTATTTTTAGAGTTTTACATTATCTATTATCAGTGCAGAGGCTTAATTCACTGCAGAACTTCTTAGGGGCTTTACACACCCTCAACCACAGGAAAATGGATGACATTGTTGTATTTATTTCTTTTACTAACTTTTTCATTTTTATTATATATCTCTATATACAATATGCATATGATTTAATAACATATTTATTATTACATATGTGTAGTGTGTAGTTGACTATGTTTTACTAACTTCAGCTGATTTATCAATATATTCATGAGTTCATATGCTTAGTGTGTTATTTACTAATTTCTACTAACTTCAGTTGACAGGAGCGGATCGAAAACAGCAACCACACGGCCTTGCAAAAATACACATACACATAAAATGCACACACATAGACACAGGCATTGTAACAAGTATAAAAGGAGGATTTTTTTTTAGTTTATGCAGGTCTCTTCAGGTTGTCCTGGGGGACTCTGCATGTATCGGGTGCGATAGAGGACAGCAGCTAAAGACTAGGAACAGACCTTGTAGAGAGAGAGACGTATTTTCTGCTTTTCCTCAACAAAGAATTGTCAATTGAAATAGCATAATTCTGATGTTTGTCTCTTTTAATTAAACCAACATTACTCCAGATGTTTAAAAGGTAACAAAACTTCAACGTTCGGAAAGATTATCTTGTATCAAAAGTATCTTGGAAAGGCTATTTAAGGTATTTATCCAAAATAAGCTATCATTTGTTCTGGGTTATTGGTGGTTTCTTTGCAGGTTAGTTACTGTAGCTCAGCAAATGCCTTTACAAATAAAAAGGATGAGCCTAAATGTGGTTAAAAAAATAAATAAACCAAAGGAGTTGAGATGAATCTTAGGATTTGTTGATACACTAAATGAACAAGAATCATTAAAACAGGATAAGATTTTGCAGGGATTATGTAAAGTAATCCTGAAATCTTGAAATCAACTCACTTGAATTTAAGAATATAAGATAATATTATGCGAGGGTAAACCAGAAGCACAGAAGAAGAAATCACCAACTGAGTGAGCTGCAGAGAAATATGGTGGTCACTGAGGATGACTCAGGATGAGGCCGTCACATGTCATCACACGTTGGACCTTCTCTGCCTGCTTGCAGGGAGCAGGCGTTTACGCTAACCAATCCAGTCTGAAAGTTTGGAAATTTCAACTGACTTCTCATTCTCACATCCAGCTGCAGACCAAAATCTGCACTTTTACCTACATCAAAACTGAAAATCAATCAATGTGAAGCAAATATAGGAGTTGTAACTGAGGCAGAACAATTACGCTGGTTGACTGGTATTCAGATCCCACCGACTGGCACTAATGCGTTCTCCATTTTGGCCTATGGAAGGCGAGTCCGCTAGAAGGACTACACAGTCGGCTGTTTCCACAGCACTTGAGATTTCGGGGAAACACTTCAGAGAAAAACATGTTATCACACTCTTAGTAGAAGAAGCAATCAATAGTTGGATGGAATGCTTTCATGCTAGATTCTCCCAGCTCCCAGGGAGGGGGATGTTAAAGAGAATAGCACAGTATGGGCTCATGCTACATTTTCAGACAATGAAATCCTTAAAATTCACAGAAGGTATGAGCTGGGTCTCAACAGTGGCTGCTTACATTGTTAAAGAAATGAATTTGTACATCCAATCCATTTTCTTAAATATTATTTCCCAAAAGAAGACAGTATAACTGCAAGGAATAGATTAAAAAAAAGGTTATAGGAATCGAGCGGTGTTTGACACAGACGTTTAAAACTGTGCTGACACAGCAAAAAAAATTACCACTGAGATAAAAATGACCCATCACCACAAACCATGATTTTACAGCTCAAATGTTCAATGAGGGAAGAGATATTTAACGAGACTTGTGCCATGAAGGGCAGCCAAAACAAATCACTGAATAATCTCAACAGGGAGATTTCAGTTTCCTTGTATTCACAATGAAACTGAAGAAAGAAGTGTGTGCATTTTCCACAAGCAGATTGTTTAATAATAGCGTGCTAATATGACTATAAACCCAACCTGTCCTTTGATGTGAGGCTTTGGGTTTAAAGCAAAACAGGAGAAGGTATGTCCTCTTCACCACGGACAATCAAAAAAATCCCCAAGAGACGCCGCCTGAACTCAGATCTGCTCCAAACCACGAAACAGGGGTGACTATTGAGATTCTGCACGCATACCATCACCCACTCACCCACGTCGGGTGCAGCTTAGACTGACACAGGAGTTTCAAAGGCATTTCATCGAGCTGCTGAAACTAGTTACAGTGCTTCCACCACCAAGTACTGCAGGGGAATCTCAAGACTTTGCTGCGGTCACAGAAAAGTATCTGTGGTGGCAAATCAGTGCACAGAGTGCACGTGAATGAGAAGAAGAAAATAAAACCCTGCAGTGAAATGAAGGTTGTGCAAGTCCTCGGTAACAAAATCAACAAAGTGGAAGAAAAATGCTTCTTTTTTTACCGACTGTTACCTCTGGCTGAGCTGAAATTTGAGTGCAACATGGCGGGAGGTGGGTTGTTACTGTTTTGACATAAATTAAGTTAACGATCAAAAACAAGCACAGGCATGTGTATGCAGTTACATCGACACTAAAAGTCTACCAGGTTTAAACATTTACAAATTTTCATTGTTTGGGCTCAGTTTGCTGATTTTGGAAACCCCTAACTTGTTGAAGAAGGGGGAGAAAAAAAGAAAAGGGAAAAACAGAGAAGGGATGTCAATACGACCCAGTAAAAACATATTGTATTATTCTCTAAACGCAGCCGACTCATTCAGTACATCCTCCGGATCCAAAGCAAACACATCTAACCTTAACCCTTCCCCGAGAGCAACGACACGGTTCAGTCAAGTTCAGTCAGAGTGGATGAAGATTTAGCTGTGTGACTCTTCATATCACTGCTTCATATTTCTTTTTGAGGATTTATGTCCTGCTGCTTGTGTGTGTGCCAATAAAATAAATATAGCATTAAAAAAATAGGTAACACTTTACAATAAGGGTCCCTTAATTAACGCTAATATAGGTATTATTAAGCATTAATTAACAGTTTAATAAAACATTAAAAGTGATTGTTATGCATTACTTAACATTACTTA
>JAVQJG010034377.1:0-11317 GCA_036024015.1 Craterocephalus amniculus
CTTCTGGTACGTGACTCACGGAGCGGATTCCACCTCGTCCACGTCTCTGTTTTCCTCTTCCACAGACGGTAGCCACTCGCTGCTACCTGCCGCTGCAGACAGGCTGCTGCTGCTCTAAAGAAGTTGCATCAAAATAAAAATGGCTTGCTTTAACATTTCTATGTTTTGGATCATAATGATGAAAAATTAGAATAAGCTGCGGTTCTTAGCTCAGTTAATGTTGTGTTACACAAGCACACCCCATCACGAACTAGTCATATTTGCCTTATGAGTTCGAAAAATATATAATCATACTGTTTTTAGGCCTACATAATTTTAAACATGCTCTCTGTTTAAAATGAATAAATAAAGTAAAACTATATGAGGCAAAGAGAAGTTTTTCCTTTTTAAAAAAAAAAAAAGAGGGGCGTGGTTTTTCGGTTGGGGGAGGGGTAGAGAGGCATTGATTGACACAGGCTTTGTTTTGGTTTGAGACAGCTCCACAGTTTGCCACCTAACGTCGAAAAAAATCGCTTTTAGCTCCTTTAAGCAATAAGCTGATGCAGACAAGCCACATATGGTTGGAAGGCAATGGTTACATTTCAGTTTACCCAGCTAAGCTAATCTCTGTTAATGTCAGGGTTTCTGCATCAGGTTTCACCATTTGAAACTTTGTGGGAAAGCAAACATGACAGGTCCTCTCTGAACAGTTACCTAAAGTCAAGAGATAAGAGCAAGATTTAAGCTGCAGACCAGTATGTCTGTCTACATTCCAACTTCCTCTTCAAAACATAGCAGCTCTTCCTTCACATCAGAACTAAAGTTATGATTCAACTCAACAATTTTAATGTGGTTTTAAAGAAAATAACCAGCGCCCATGATGTTTTGGATGTTTCTGCCCTTGAGCACACCTAGCTGAAATGAATGCTCATTAACAGGCTTGCAAGGGCCTTGATGAGGAGGGCTATTAATCTGAATCAGGTGTACCAGAGTAAGAAACATGCAGGTCTTGAGGACCAGGATTGGGAAGCACTGCCTTATGGAAACCCTGTTGATTTCCCTCTGTTCAGTCTGAATGGTGCGAGGATCAAATCAGGCGTCATTCAATAGCAAAGACAATTTTTAAAAAATTGAGCCAACTTTGAGGACAAAAAAACAAAAAAAAGGCATCTGGCAACTTAAAACTCCACTTACAAAACAACTTTAAAGCCAAATACATCTGACCTCATACCTGATGTTATGGATGATTTTTAAGCAAGGCATTCTGGGAAATGTATATGCAATAAGAGGATCCCTCTCATCTAAATAAAGCCATCAGCAGCTAGTTTAGCTGGGTTTTAAGGCTTACAGTGGGAAAGTTCAAAGGTTCAACAATGAACACACATCATCTCAAAAACCAAGCTCTTGTTGTCACCTTGAAGTTGCCAGGTAACTGAACACAGAAAGAAGTAGCCTGGGTAGAAATTATACTACCTTTTTTCCCTATTTGTTGCTTTGTTTCACACACAGTGATTTAGTGAGTAATAATAAAACAGAACTGAATCAGGCTTCAACTATGACACACATGGTATAGACAATATGAATAAACATACAGTACATGCTAATCTAAGCTAATTAGCATCTGTTGAAAAGGACAAGACCATCAAGCAAACTAAATTACAGCATACTTTGATTTCGACAGAAAATAAAACATTTTTAAAAAACTGAAGAGGAAAATTTAGAAAACCTCCAGGTCATGTCAGCTAACATGTGTGACACAATTGGTCATGGCACAACATTGCAAGTGAAGGAAAGTGAAAAATATTTGCTGATTTATTAAAACAGTTAGATATACTTAATACTTGAATTTCATCTATAAAAACGTCAAACATTAAACGTAAATAAGATTTAAAAAAAACATTACCATTTGGGCTTTCTTCATCTATGGCCACAATGGTAGCAGGAGGGCCCGACCGTGAAAGTTTACATTCTAGAAAGATGAAAGAATACAGTTAAATGACATATTCAGTGTGTTTAAGCAATATGAAATACAAAACTTTACTGTAAAAGCTGTACGGAATATTAAAGAAAAAGCTGGATTATTGATGACGAAAAAGCTACAAAGACAACAGCAATAAACGTGTACAGTTGAATTATACATAGGTGTGGCAGATGTAACTGTAGGTTTTAACTCATTTTTCCCTCTTTTCAGCAAATGAATTAGTCATAAAAACAGGAATTACATAATTTCAATGAAATATAAAAATAGGGAAGGAAAGCGAAGCAAAAACACAAAGAGATTAATATCCTTTTTTATACTGACAGACTTAACCCACTACAACCATTTTGCAGGTCAGCAGGGTTAATAAAGTGGCACAGTGACTGAACACATTTAATGGAGTAAGAAAAGGTGATCATTCTTACCCTCATATTGCCAGTCTGCAGTTAAGAGGTAGCCAGACCACACCAGGATAGAGGAAATCAGAGAATGGGGATAGCAATTAAGGAAGAAAGTAGGAAAAAGCAGAAGAAAATATAAATGAAAGATGAGAAAAAACCATCAACACAAAGTCAGACAATGAAAAGGGAAGTCAAACATGACAGGCAGAAGGCAGGTTTATAGCTTTGAAAAAGTGCATACACTTTTAGAAATGTGTTTTGCACACAATTACATTGTGTCCAACTTTAACTGATATAACAATGCATTGTAGCAAATAACAATGAGGAAAGGCATTTAACCTAAGATGGAAGCTTAGTCCCATTAAGAATGAAATGACTCCAAAATTGAGAAGTTTTCCTTTGTCTTTCTGTCCTTGTCTGGGTACATGAAAACAAGCCCACCTACATTCAACAGACAGGCTGGCATTAAAGTACAGCTTTCGAGGATGGTTGTAAAAATCCCAGAGGAAGCCTGAAAGATGGATATCTACTCACCAAGAAAATAGACTTCATGGAACACTGATCGCACTTTCTCTCCGCCACCCTACATTTGTCCCTCAGCTTCTCCGTTATGATGCATTACTGTGTAAATTAGATGATTTCAACATTCATCTGGTTAATTTGTTGTTTTTACATATGAGGAAAAATATTGAATAACTGTCCGGAAGCTTCATATTAATGAAAGAATTGATTTTGTAATTGACTGTGCAAAAAAAGGAAACTGAGAGCTTTCTCCTCTTAAGATTTTAGTTTAAAACCAAGACAAAAGCCTCACATTTACACTTTGTTGTCATTTGTTACTCAAACTTTTTCAAAATACATGTAAATGCCTGTCGGGAAAGCAGCTGTAACAATAAAGCAATAGACACAACAGCTACTTGTTAGCATGCTAGATTGGCAGCTACCTAAACCAGCATTGAGGGACAAATATATTGTCCGTCTTTCAATAATCGGCTAAACGGTAGTGTGGCAAGACGGCAAGTTGTGTCACCAGCTCAAGCCTCAATTGTGGATGGGTTCCAGTCGTGACCTTTCTGTGTACAGTTTGCATGCTTTTCCCATGTATGTGTGGGTGATTTCCTGGTTTTGTGAATACTTTCTACCATCTAAATCCAGTTCCACATGGAAGTTTGGTTAATTGGTGATTCTAAGTTTTCTTTAGAAGTGAGTTTAAATGGTTGTTTTCGGTATGTGTTGCCCCTGTGATAGACTGGTAACCTGTCCAGGATATTCCTTGCCTTTCGCCTGCTAATTGCTGGGAAAGCATCCAGCTTCTTAAACAACCCGGATAAGGAGTTTGGAAAGTGTGAACTATCAATAATGCCTTCAGTGCACAGCTATACTGCAGTCAATAAAAAATCCAAACATAACTCAGCAGTCTTATTATCTGCACGTTTTACACAAACTGATTTTGTGGGGCAGTTCTTATCATTATACCTGAGAGCCACATGTGTACCAGACATTTCCTTTTTATGTTCCCCTGTCTCCTTTTAATATTCTGTATGCATTTCTGCCTTTATGCAAAAAAGGGTGGGTAGTATTTCAAGGTATCTATTTGTGCAGATCTTTGCCTCTTGAGAATTTGGAGCAACTTCACCAGAACCTTTAGCCTGTTAGTTGTGTGGGTCTACAACTGGAACAGCCTCTCAATTAATGCATCCATTCTGAACAGGATACAGAGATCAGTGATTCTGTGATTTTCAGTTGTAAGGGCAACATGGTGAAGATCCAGTATCTTGTTGAAAATAGGTCATTTTTGTGGAAAATATAAAAAGTTGAATTAAAACCACTGAAACATTTTAGCTTATCGTTGTGTTTACTTAGACATTTTTTATGTTTCTGTATTTTTAATAGATGTCAATTTCTTCTGGCATTATAGGGGTCACTATATCCTAGAATGAGATACAAAAATGCATTTTAAAAGATCATAAAATTAAGAAATTAACCCTGGTTCTTATAAGTTAGATACTGTATCTCACCAGGCCAACCTCCTTACCTGGAGAAATGACCTGTGTGCTTATCTAGACTAAAGAGTGTGATAACTCTGTGGAAGCAAATCTGTACCAAAAATTAAAATGATTTACAGAAATGCTTTGTTTTTTTTTTCAGAATAAAGCTGTATTTTGGACTCACCTAAAATAAATAATAAGCCATCCAATAAGTGATACATTAGGAAAGAGTCATCTAAAGAGCAGCCACTACTTCTTTCTGCTAAACCAAACCAGCACAATGTGAAAGAACTTCTGGGGACAGTATACGGTGGCACGTCCTATTACTACATTTAAAACTTTGTGTTGTACAATTACCTATAAATCGGATCACTATTTACAGACTAAAAAAATGTACATCAAGAAATTAAGGAGATTCAAAAATGCTTTAAGATTTGAATGATCTTTCTTTTCCTTAAGCCTTTTCATGGAATGATCATTAACAGGTCAGCGTGAGATTATTTAAAAGTATACAATATTAATTTCAATATCTATTATTTGCGTCAGTCCTCCACTAAAATCCATTTATATCTAAAACATGTTGCATTTTGAGGCAAATATTAATATGCCTTTTAAAATGCAATTATTCCAAATTAATTAATAAGCCTCCCATTCTTAGATTAATTATTTTCATAAAGTCCCATTGGTAATTATTTTTTATGAATGTCACCAGACGAGCACTTTAATTTTGAATAACTCATTTTGGAAATAATTTCACCATTGCAAAGATTTGTTTAAGGTGCATCTCAGGATAGCAACCCAGAAAAATACATTAGCTATGTAACAATGGTCACCAGTTACATCCCACTCTACCAGCTGGCCTGTGTGTGTGCGAGCACCAGATGACAGATGTGTATCCCCTGCTTGACTGCCTTTTTATCCTTCAGTGTAAGCTGATGCCCCTTATATATTACTAACCAACCATTTGTTCTCTATGGGATATCTCTGTGTCTCTCCCTTTTTTCTCTCCTTCTGCTTTCTTTCCTCCATGGTCTCTTCTCATCTGCCTCCCCCTCTCTGTCAACCTGATTTCCTTCTCAAATAATGGAAATTAGACAGTATGAAGCACTAAGCAGCTTAGGTTGAAATTTTATGCGGCAGATGAACATGAAGACATTTTAAATTACGTTAAATCTTTCAAAGCTGGAGGACAGGTAGTGCTAATTTAAGGTCTCTGTTTATATAAATTTAAAGAAATTGTAGAATTCACCAAAATTAAAAGAAATACTCTGAAATATTTGCACAAAGTGAAAATGAGATTTTGTTAATTTTGTTGTAATTTCATAAAACTGTCCAGTCACAACTTTTCTATGATGTATGTTAGGACAACTAGATTAATAGAATGGCTCCCACAGTTTGTGATCTCTTCTACGCTGGCACTTGTGCTCTTTAATTTATGAAGGTGTGCTTCAATGCTTCTTCTGTCTGTGATATGGCTGCGTAAATTTGTCTTTTTAAAGTCTCTGGAAAGAGGATAACCATTGAAAGGAAAGTGCATGAGCAAAGATATAACTTAATACAATGTCAAGTTTCTGTCAAGTTGATGAAAAGCTTCATGCAATGTGGTGTGAGTGAAATGAAGATAAAACATACATGAGGACAAGAGCATGAAAAATAACAGAAAAGTTTGAAAGTGCCAACCACATCAGAGAATTTCAAAGGCATTCAATATACTTATAAAAAGTCCCATATCTACAGATCTATAATCCATTCAATACTTTATTAAACTGGAAGTACTTTGATATTTCAGCTTTTTATTGACCATCAAAAATCTGTCAAAATTGAGCAGGCAGACAAGCAGGAAGACCCATTACAAATGTGGCAGAAACGGTGCAAACACAGCAGAAGAATTGAGACAGAAGAGACTTTTCTGCACTGAGGACAGCAGCGATCACTAGAGAGTCCAAGCGGGCTTGAACTTGAGGAGATCAAGTATTTTTTCTGAGTACTTACAAAACACACAGCTTAGCAACTGTCTCCAAGATACACAAACAGACTTTACACCATTGAGCCCATATGCCAGTCTCACACATACTAGAGTTACAATTAAATATACATGTCTGGTCATGACTCAGAGAGACAGCTGAACAAAGCTGTTAAGGGGTGTGTATGTGCATCTCGGCCTGCTGAGCCAATGCCAACTGGACAATCTGACCAAGACAATGTTAGCAGTAGTACCACTGCCTCGACTGTTAAACTAATATTAGAATGACTTTACAGTAAAGTTCTGTTCCAATGTGTTATTTTTGGGCTAATACTGAAACAAATGTGTAATTAGCATACTATTTATTGAGCTTTTGAGCCAATTTTGCTTCTTTGGATTAGAACAGTTCACTTATTGTCATCATCACCTGTGGCAATCTTCAATCTTTTGTTTTAAATATCTTTCTCTGAATACTGAGCAGAAGCCGGAATTCAATAATTAAATTCAAATATTCGTCTGAAGAACTGCAATCAGATTTTTTTTCAAAATTATTCTGTTGTCCAGGGACAGGGTGGGGAATGATTCCTGTTCTTGTTGTTTACAAGGAAAACAACAGGGACAATTGCCATCTCAATCCACAACAGAGCATGCATGTATTTCAAAAGATATTGCAGGAACGAGGGCCGTAGGAAAAATACTTTCAGTAATTTGCCAGCATGGCAATATTTTGGTTTCTATTAGGGCTGTCAAAGTTAATGTGTTAATGATGCTTTAAGAAATCGCATAGTTTCAGTAGTGATATGGATGTTGTGAATCTGAAGCAGAAACAGATACAGAATGGATCTTTTATATGTGCAATTGAGCTTTCAAGCTATTAACACGTATCGGGGTAGGTCATTCAGTAATCGAACCCCGCTTCCGCCCCAGTCAACTGTTGTGTCCTTGGGCCAGACACCTTACCCTTCTAGCCTCCTGTGTTGGCACCACTGGTAAAAAAATAAATAAATTGTAAGTCATTTGGATAAAAGTGTCAACTAAATGACTGTGTAATATATATATATATAACTACAAAAAATTTGAGCCCTCTGTAAGAAACAAGGAAAACAAGCCTTGACCAGACTCAATGAACCTATCTACTCACACCAACTTTCTGATTTAGTTTTGACTTGTGTGTGTGAGTTTAAAAAACTTTACAAAGCTTCTGCATCAGTTTCTTTAATCATGCCATATTGTGAGAAATTTGTTCTCATTTGAAATAGTTGTACTTCATTGCATTCTGCTTGTTACCATCTGTTACATATTTGCTTGGCTTGGTTTGCCTGGAGTCTAGATCATGAATGGCAAACCCACACTCCAAAATATGATGGAGAAATGTGCGAACACACACCAGAAATAAATGCAGACAGGCATTATATCAAGAGACAGCCATGTTGATGTTAATGAACATCTGAAAATACATTCCTTTCCTAAAGTAAAGTCAGAGAAAGAGGTATTTTCACAGCTTGATGCGTGTCAACATAATTAGCACCTGCATATAGGAAATTAACATTTTTACCATTACAAATCCTTCACAAAATTGCAAAATGTGCCTAATATGTTGTTTGAGTGTCTCTTAAAAATGGACACAGCACATGTAATGAAGATTAATGGTATAACAGTGACCTGATACAGCAATGAATATGTGTGTACCATTTCAGCAGTATGTGTAGGCGTTTAATTGTATGCCATTGGGTTTGTAGGTTAACTACTTTTTGGGTTGTCTTTTTTTAATAATAAAAGGACCCTCTACAGATATTTGCTTATTATATGTGTTTTTTAAACAATGTAAATTAAAATGGTAAAACAACAACCCGCACTTATAATTTTTACTTCTTTATTTAATATAATTTTGTAGTTAGACATTAAAACTGCTAAAAATACACTATACCTGTTAGCTCTATTACAGTTCTAACTGACATGATTAACAACTAAAAGCATGTTGCACAATCTTTCATCCAAGAAGATCCAGGGGTTGTAGCCAAAGATAAAAAAGCAAGACAGAGAGGTGAAAAAGTGTCTTTCCTCTAAAAGCTCTTATGCATCATGTCCTTTTTAAGTTTCCATCAGCAGTTACACTAATTTGCACCCCTCCCTATAGTGTCTGAATCCTCTCTGTCTTCCTTGTTCTCCCAAACCAGTCAGCTATTCATCCATCACCTGCTCATTTCTCCATCCATCCTCACCTTCGCTCCATTCATCCATGGAGGACAGAGGTGGCACAGATGAGACAAAAATTTGTGAGATAAAATGATTTTTTTAAGAATCCAGGAATTGAATTTGTGGAAGGACGACAAACCAAAATGACTGAATAAGAGGAGAAAATGTGATGGTGATAGATGGATGTGGACTTCTGATGGAAAGAAAGTAGAGTAGCAGCAGATGAGTAAAAAGAAAGAATTGCAGAGAAGAGGCAGTGTGACCTTGTGTTACATTGATGTATCTCGAGGGAAAACTGCCGAACTGCTGAACTGCTCACACGCAAAACAATGTGCACACACAAAAACAAAAATGCACACACAAGCTCAGTGCTGTAGAGATCACTACTTTGTCAATGTGCTGGCTTATCCATTACACAGGCTCTCTCCTTCTCACACTGCCTCTGAGTGTCAGCTCAGTTCCCAACCAGTACAGGGTTGAACACAGCTGACAGCTGTAGTTGTAGTAATCAGACAACACTTGTTCTGCAGACACTTTGTGGAAATCCATACATTGTTTTTACAGAAAGCTCAAACAATCCTATAAACTTAAAAAATGCTGATTCACAGTGTTTTGTCTCCTCCTGGAGTTGTCACCTCCTCATGATGGAGGGGTTTGTGTGCTCTAAAAATCCTAACAGCTATGTTGTTGTGGGCTTTACGCCTCTAGTAGAGTAACCCATTGCAAATAGGTGTCTAGGGAAGGGACTAAAACAAGGATGGCTCAATCCTCTCTATCCACTGTGAAGATATACAGGAAAATCATGTTTCCCTTGCCCGGACGTAGGTACAGAGGGGTGGCGACAAAAGGGAGCCCCATTGACCCCATACTCATTGCCCACTGGTTTGGCACCTGTGCGTTGGGGTTTACCACAGTTGACGAGAGAGGAGCTTCCCTCTGCCTTCGGGTGGGGGAATGGGTCCTGACTGTTGCCTGACGTTATGCATAGAACAGCAGTTCAAAGTGCTCACCCTTCTAGGAGTCCTTGAAGGTAGTGTTGGCGAGCACTCCTCCTTGGGACTCCCTCATTCTGATGGGGGACTTTAATGCTCATGTGGGACCCAGAAAGGCATGATAGGAAGAAATAACCCAACCAATCTGAATCCGTGTGATGTTCTGTTGTTGGACTGTTGGTCCCTAACAAACACCATGTTCAGGCATCCATATCTGCACTGGGCACCAGGACATTCCAGGCCATTGTTCAATTATCAACTTTGTTGTTGTATTGTAAGATTTGCCGGCATATGTCATGGACACTATGGTGAAGAGAGAGCAGAGCTGTCAAGTGAACACCACCCGGTGATGAGTCAGATGATGGGGGACGATGCAGGTCAGGCCTGACAGGCGGAAACAGGCTGAGGTTCTGTTGAGACTGTCCAGCAGAGTCAGAAGGAGCTTCAATTCCCATCTCCAGCAGAGCTTCAACCATGTCCCAAGAGAGGTGGAGGATATTGAGTTTGAGTAAGCTGTGTTCTGTGACTCAGTTGTTGAAGCAGCCCGTCAGAGCTGTGGCCTTAAGGTTGGTAGTGCCTGTAACTGCAGTGATCCCTGAACTCAGTGAACACTGGCAAAGAGGGATGCCGTCAAGCTGAAGAAGGACTCCTATCAGGTTTTTTTGTCCTGTGGGACTCCACAAGAAGCTGCCAGGTATTTCTTAAGGGTCTGGATGCTGTGGGCCTGTATTGGTTGGGTTTTCAACAGCATCACATGGGCATCGAGGAAACTGCCTCTGGATTGGCACACTGGAGTGATGGTCCCTTTCTTTAAAAAGTGGGACTGGAGGTTGTGCTCCAACTATAGCTCCAACTCAGCCTCCGAAGTAAGGTCTTTTTGGGGGTCCTGGAGGGGAGGGTCATTCAGTCATCAAGTCTCGGATTGAGGAGGAGCAGTGTGATTTTCAATCTGGTCGTGGAACAGAGGACCAACTCTATGCCCTTTTCAAGGTCCCAGAGGGGAAACAGGAGTCCATCCAACCAGTCTAAATTTGCTTTGTGGACTCTGAGAAGGTGTTTGACTGTGTTCCCTGAAGGGGAGAGTCCTGAACTCTCATGTACAAGCTGTCCGTTCCCTGTATGACCAGTGTCAGGGCTTGGTCCGAATTCCTGGCAGTAAGTCGGAAATATTTCCAATGAGCCTTGGACTCTGCCAAGTTTGCCCGTTGTCTCCGATTCTGTTCATAATGTTTGTGGTTCCTTTTGCTTCATTGCGTCATGTTCTCGGACATCCAACCTGAGACCATGATCCCTTGCCAAAAAAAAGATTAAGTGTCATCTCTGGTCCAGGAATGAGGTTCTTCCCCAAGTGAAGGAGTTTATGAATTTTGGGGTCTTGTTCATTAATAAGGGAAGGATGGAGCGATTGATAGGCCGATCGTGCGGCATCTGCAGTGAGGTAGATACTACATCAGTCTGTCATGGTAAAGAAGGAGCTAAGCGAAAAGGAGAAGCTCTCGAAATACCATTTGATCTATGTTCTTACCCTCACTTATGGTCACGAGCTCTGGGTAGTGACCGAAAGAACAAAATCACAAATACAAGCAGCCGAAATGAGTTTCCTCCACAGGTTTGCTGGGCTCTCCCTTAGAGACAGGGTGACCTCACAACCCAGTTAGTAATAAACAAAAGAAAATGGATGGATGGATGGATGGATGGGTGGATAGATGGATGGATGGATTGATGGATGGATGGATGGATGGATGGATGGATGGATGGATGGATGGATGGATGGATGGATGGATGGATGGATGGATGGATGGATGGATGGATGGATGGAT
>JAVQJG010034380.1:0-16329 GCA_036024015.1 Craterocephalus amniculus
GTGTGTGTGTGTGTGTGTGTGTGTGCATTTTGCAGTGAGTGTGCTGACATCATGACAGCTGGATCTAGGAGATGCATTGTGGTTTCCACACTGGCAGAGGCCTGTTTTTATGCTGATCATGGATTTGATGACATCCTCTATGCATACTCGCTTCCCTTTGACAAGGTTCTCTATGGCTGTTGTCTTTTACAAATCAGCTCTTTTTCTACAAAGTGTTATATTCATCATTAATTTGGTGTGAGTAGGATAGAGGAGGGGAAATACATTAGTACTGGAACCAGTTGGATACGCTCAAATCAACATGAAACTGTTAATAACTGTAGTATAATTTTGTGTCTGTAGGTAGAACGCTGTGCAGCCCTGTCAGAGAGGCTGGATCTCTTCCAGGTGTTATTGGACCATCCTGACGCCCTGGAGCAGCTCAAAAAGAGGCCCCTGAAAGATGGTCGGCAGTGGCACATCTGGCTGAAGCTGGACTGTGGCAATGGGAGAGGTAAGCATGCTGGGAAACCGAAACTTTGCGGAATTAAAGTCAGAAGATGCTCAGAACGATGTAAAGTTGGCGGTCAATAAAAGAATTTGGTGCTTAAATGAGCCATGAAAGTCAGTGCTCATACCCATGAGAGCAGCTTCTATTAATCCACACGATATTCATTTTTTTGTTTGTGGATTTTACAACAAACCCCTTCTTTATTATGTGATGATGTGTTTGCTCTTTGGTGTAGCTGGAGTTCTGCACTCTGAACCGGAGGCTCTCAGATTGGCCCAAGCCATCGCTGAGACGGACGGCGTGGAGCTGACGGGGGTCTACGCCCACTGTGGAAACACCTACAACTGCAAAGGTGTGGAGCAAATACAAGCTGTTGCCCAGGAAACCACCAGCTTTACTCTGCAGTTCGTGGAGAAGTGAGTTATAAATGTTATAGCTGGCTTTTATCTGTCCAGGATTACGGTAAAATTGTATATATGTGGAATCAGTTGTTCATTTGAATGTGAACTTAGAGTCTGTGGGATAAATAGGAGTCTGCTCTGTTTTAAAAACAGATCCATGAGACATCAACAAAGACACTTTGAAATAATTTGCAAATAAAATTATAATTCATAGGAATTAAAATGGATAGAAAAGAAGCAAAAAGGAAGCATGTTAAAACAGGGCAAAACAAAATGGTAAATTAGATTTAAACATTATCAGAGAGGTAGGTTTTAGATTTGTGTCGGAAAACAGACAGTCAGCCTTTTACACCCCAGCTGGCTCCACAGCTCTGCCTCCTGTTCTGGCCTCACAGATTATTTGAACCACTAGTTCCCAACAGAGGCCTCTGATATTGTCTAATGTTAATATTCATGAGTTTACCATCAGGAGAATGCCTTAAAACAGTGGTGTGTAAAGCAGGACTGTGAGAAGAATGCTACACCTTTCTAAAAAGAAAAATTCTGCCCACCTGAAGTTTAGATCATATCAAGTCAAATAAATCTGTATTTGTATAGCAATTTTCATGCATAAAAACAATACAAAGTGCTTCACATAATAAAACAATTTCCATCAAACACATTATAAAACACACTCATTTCCCTCTCACACCCATCAGCACAACTCCATGACCAACAGGAAGTTGTTTAGTGAGTTCTGGATTGTTTGGCTGTAGATATGGGAAAAGAGCGGCTTACCTTCACTGATAGATGGTTAATTCTGAATCATAGTAATGACTTCTAAAAGAAAATGTCAGGACATCTCGGAACTAAATATTCAAGGAGAATGTATCATCTAACAATGCAACCTTAAAGGGATCCTGTGTAGCATCTGACCCAAACATCAGCCTAATGCATGTAATGATGGAAGATTTCTGGGGTTATTATGCAGCGCTTGATGAGCGTTAGCGCTCCGAAGCGGCTGCCCTCTTCAGAAAGCAGACATTGTAACTTCGTAGTAGCGGATCCGCCATCATGGGATCATGTGACCCACATGGATTTACTTTTCCGTGTCTTCCAGCTGCGTTTATTCAGAACAACAGCAGTAAGTGCTGATAAGCTATATCTGTGTCTAAATGCGGCAAGTTGAAGCTAATCGGCTACAGACCAAAGCTAATGTGACTCTAAAGCTTTCTGCGTCAGTAAAGCAGGTTTTCATATAATAAATCATTTTCAATCATTCATGTAAATATCAAAGCAGTAACAGAATATTAGTAACTGGCTGCTTTAGTTTTATGGTTAATTTTGCGACAGTGCCGTGTGCCCTGTGGGTACTTACAGGTTCAGCTCCCCCTAGTGGCCAAAAGTTACACAGTATCCCTTTAAGCACAAGCCATGAAAGGTTAATAGGGAATAATGCTAATGTTTTATGATTGTACACTTTTGTTTTGTCATCGGCAGACTGGAGGCTGTTGGCATCAGCTGTAAGTCCAGCATCGGCTCCACTCCTACCTGTAGCCATCCGGTTAAAGACATGGCCAAGCTGAGTGAGGTGCATCCTGGAAACTACGTTTTCTACGGTGTGTTCGTGCATCTACTTGTTTTAGTTGTTTTTAAAGCTGCAGTACTGACATACAAACTGATTATTTTTATTGCCCTTGGTGGGTTTTAGATGTGCAGCAGTCTCTGATTGGCTCATGCCGCCTGGAGGACGTTGCTGTGAGGGTTTTGACAAGGGTCATAGGACACTGTCCTCACAGGAACCAGCTCCTGGTCGACTGTGGATGGAGTGGAATCAGGTTGTGTGATTGATGCTCTTATATACGTGCAGGACATTTTAGGTCTGGGTTATAAAAAAGTGAATTAACCCTTCTCTCGGTGTTGCTCGTCCCTCCCAGTTTGGATGGAGCAGGAAAGCTTCCCACAGGATATGCCATGATTGAAGGACATCCAAACCTCAAGTAAAGTTTTCCGCTCATTAAAACTGAGCTTAAGTGTGACTAAGCTGCTAACGAGAGATGTTTCCATCCAGGTTATTGTCCATGACTCAGGAGCATGGAAGAGTGGAGCCAATCACAGGCCAACTGGACTACTCCAGATACCCTCTTGGCACTCTGCTCACATTGATTCCCTACCATGTTAGTACCATCTCATAAGGCATTAAAGGACCAATGTGTAGGTTTTAGGAGGGTTCTTTTATCATAAAGGGTTTATCATAGTGATAAACCCTGCACACTGGTCCTGTAAAGATAACACTGCACCAGTTTTATTATGTTTTCTTCTTGTCTTACCACCTCCTCTTTCTCTTTCTGCAGTCGTGTGCAACAGCCATGATGCACCATGTGTACCACGTGCACTCTGGGGGTCGTCTGCTGGGAACGTGGACACCCACTCGAGGGTGGTAAACACTTTCCAGGAGAGATAGGAGAAAAATTCGACAAAGATTATTTTAGCAGAGCATCACACCTGAAGTTGATTTTGTGAAGTGATGGGAAAGAAAAATTTAGAATATCCTTTAAAATCACTTTTTTGACATGTTCCAATTAATATTTTTGATTTGGCAACATGGGTTTTTGGCAGAGCTCTTTGTATATAAAATGTCTGAATAAATATAGAAAATGCAGAATTTTTTTATGTATAAATAAAGGAAAGTTGTAGCACTGTTTTGTTTCCTCATCATTGCATCCTGCAAGATTTTGCTATTTATCATTATGCTAAACTCTGGGGTGATGACAATACTAGGTTCCATATGGCCAAAGGAATCTTACGATATCTACGTTTAGTAGTTTGATTAGATATTTCAAATAATTCACTGATGATCTTTTTACTAGGATCTTTAGACAATTCATAAAGATCCTTTGCATCCATGTAATTCAGGTTCATATTATTCTTTTTGGAGAATAATTCAATTGGAAAGATGTTTTGGATTGTTTTGTTTTTTTTTGTTTGTTTTGTTGTTTTTTTTCTGAAGGGCTGTGGTTACCAGCATACGTAATATTCTATTATGTTTATCTATGGTGATTACTTTATAAAATCTACTGCCATTTTTCTAAATGTTTTTGTTAATCAAAATAAAGTTCAATATTTATAAAGCGTTTTATAAAAAGTTTTTACTTTAGTATCAGGTCCAAGCAGCATGTAATCTCAGAGGTGTCTCTTAGTAATATCAAAGGATTTTGCAAATATTACACAACAATTTGATAATTAATATCTCGTTTTAGTGTTATTGGCAGTATTATTAGTGTTTCTGTAGAACATTATCCATTCTTAGGTTAATAATATTAAAAAAGGGGGAAGAGGTTTAAAAAAATAGCCTACCAAAAAATATTTTCAGACAGGTTTGAGACTGTTGTTTGACATGCATGTTGGGAAATGTAGTTTTACCTAAAACCTTCATTCTCATTGGCCAAAATCTGACCTTTAACCTGTCACGTGGTTTAAAGACTTCAGCAGGATGGCGCGAGAAGTTGTCACACCACCAGCGCACAGCTACGTTTAGTTTGTCAAAGCTTTGTTTACTTTATTGTTATGGTGTCGGGCTATTATTTCGGTGGATTGTCTGAAATTTTCAAGTGAGTTAAATTTATTTATACAGATTTTATCTCGCTCTGCTTCTACGTTTTTAGCCGCACAATCAGCCACAGTCCAGTCACTGTTGTTGAACCAGCATCGCTCTAAATGAAACCTGCGTTTATTGATCATAATCTATAAATAATGTGTTGTTTTAAGACTTAAAAGACTAAGACTAAGTAGTTTGGCTAACAGCTGGTGTTTTCTGCGACGTGTATCCGTAGAAATGAGCGTGTTGGAGGTGAAGTTCATCGGGGATGGAGACGTTTTGGAGCACATCGTGGACAAACAGGAGGGTATGAAAATAACCTCCAGCAGATTTGTGTGAACGGGTTTGCCACTGACTTGTCCCCGTTTATCAGGCGTGCAGAGCAGAGGTGGGTCGGCTCAGAGGATGGTGACGTTTAAGAGCCCGGCTGCACGGCGGGGATGCAGAGAAGATGCACAGCATGATGTGGAGGAACATGGAGTCCACGACGAGCAGAATTACATCCAAGCTTTAGGAACAGACAACACAGATGGTGAGTGATGAAGACCTCAGATTTGATCAGAGTAGTTATTTTGATTTTATTAGTTTAACATGGTGCAGTAATATCAATAAGTTGTATGATCATTGTAAAGGTTGTAGTCTTAAGTCATGCTGGATCGGATTTCATCACTGAGTGTTTTTTATTCAGTCAGATTTTCCAACCATAGAAGTGGTACTTCTGCTTTGCACAATCAGAATCCTGTTAATAAAGCAAAAAAAATAAATAAAACAATTCAGTGCATAGATAGCAACATTGTTGACATTAACAGATATATTAATGTTTACAAACAAAAATGTAGCTCTGATAGTGTAAAGAAGAACCATTAATAAAGAATAAACTGGCCCATGATACATGATGTCTTCTGATATGTGATAATCCAGAAGGCAACGGTTGCTCTCAACATGTACAATATTTCTTAAAATGTGAAATGCAAAATACATAAAAATCAATACTTATTTTAGCTTTTAATCCTAGATATCAAAGACAAAAAAGCTAAAAACCTGCAACTGAATTCAATCATTTTCTTCCCTTTACAGAGGATGAAGATAATTTGTCAAGAGTTGCTGGATCCTCTATTTTCACTTTCCAGAAAGTCAAGCGTGGTCACAGCATGGCCCAGACTGGTGAGAACCTCCGTCTTCTTCACTTCAGCTAAATTGTGCAAATCATTTCTTATTTAGTACGCAAACTGGGTGTGCTCTGTTTCTGTCTGCAGCCAGTGAATTGGCTCGGACTCCTGGGAAAAGCGTGAGCTTTAGCACAACTCCAAATGTTGAACCCTGCACTCCCAGTCGATCAGGCCGCAGTGAGTAAAACTATCCCTCTCTATTTTTTTCTCCTCATCGTGTCCACTGCTCATTTTTGTTCCTGCTGCCTCTCTTTGTAGACCACAAAAGTGAAAGCAGGACCCCACAGAGGGTAAGACCACAAACGGCTTTATTCTCATAGCAACATCTGAATACATTATTGTTCTGAACTGTGTATTTATGTGGGGTGGGATGTTTGTTCTGCATTTTTCTTTTCCTTTTAACCAGGGCAAGAAAGTCCAGTTTGTCTCAACCACACCACACAGGCTGAGGAAGAGATTAACTGGTGAGTCTAATCTGTTACAGTTTGGTAAAGTACGACGACGTAATGTCATTTAAACATGTAATCTAAACCATTTCAGCACCGAGTCTTCGGTCAGACAGCGACAGCGAGCTCTCACCCTCCGACTCCGGGGAAGAGGAGGAAGAGGAAGGCATTGAGGAAGAGCAGAAAGTAAAGGAGAAGGAGAACTTGAAAACCACAAGAACTCCCAGTAAAGGTTTGTCTGCAGCTCTCTACAAGACTCCGGCCAAGAAGAGCAAGAACACGCAGGAGCTTCCCAACCAGCCCACCATGATCGAGGAATACTTCGAGGCTCACGGCAGCTCCAAAGTCTTGACGTCAGACCGAACGCTGGAGCGTTTGCACACCCCGAAGCTCGACAGGGTCTGTTACCGGCCAGTACAGTCAACCCAGCTGCTGAACTGGTCTCCTTCATATTTTCCTCAATTCTTCTTCTCCTTCATTCCTTTTTTGCAGGAGACTTTGGTTCGTCTTTTAGGAGGAAAACCTTCCTGTTATTCAAAAGAGATCCAGCAGCTGCACAGCAAACACAGAAAGCACTTTAACAAATGGATGCTGCAGTTACAGTAAGCTGCTCTGTTTTTAAGTCTTTACACATAAAGCAGACGTCAGAGCGTCTTGTTTGTGTGCAGGTTGGGATTCAGCGTGCTGCTCTACGGTTTGGGAAGCAAAAAGGCTCTGCTGGAGGACTTCAGAGCGTCTCACTTATCACAAGAGATCCACCTCGTGGTTAATGGATTCTTCCCCTCCATTACGCTTAAATCGGTCAGTATTCCCACACCGTGAGAGGAAGTTTGTTATTTAATGTCTGCTTTATCTTTCCTGTGACCGTGCTGCGGTTTGATTCCAGATATTAAACGCTCTGACTTGTGAGGTTCTGGAGCACCAGGGAAGTTTCCGAACGCCCTCAGACCAGATCCAGTTCATCTCTCAGACCCTTAAAGACAGTAAGTTAGATGAGTAGTCGTCTTTAGCTTAAAGGAGAACTTTGCCTTTTTTGAACCTGGGGTCTGTTTTCATCTTTCCTTTCATGCATTTGAGTGATGGAGAAAGAAATGTTCAAGATCGCTCCAGTATTTAGCCGGGCAGGCAGCTAGCAGCACAGCTAATGATATGTATCGGACAACTGCTCCTGCGTAAGTTCTCCCTACAAACGTGCTTTTTTTCCCACACTATATTGCTCTGATTATCTCAACGAGTGTCCGACATTATACTAGAGAGGAGAAATGAACGACAGTATCTATATTAGCTGGCGATCGCTATCGTTTGGTGTCAGGTAGTGGAATCTCCCACCGGTGTTTTGACGCGAGTTATCGCGCGATTCCAGGATAATCCCGCAACATTTGGAACCAGACACCCAAACATAACAAAACCTGCCGATCTCCAGTTAATAAAGATGCTTTAGTTCATTTCTCTTCTCTATTACGTGTAATATTTTTAGGGCAAAATAAGACCCAGGGCCAGTTGCCCAATACTTACCATTAGCTGTGCAGCTAGCTGCCTGCCCGGCTAAATACTGGAGCGATCATGAATGTTCCTTTCTCCATCACTCACATGTATGAAAGGAAAGATGAAAACAGACCCCAGGTTAAAAAAAAGTGAAATTCTACTGTAAGTAGCGATGGTTTTACACTTCCGGCATGTCCTCGCAGGCCCAGATCTCCACCTGTTTTTGCTAATCCATAATATCGACGGGCCGATGCTGCGAGGAGAGAAGACCCAAAGTGCCCTGGCCCAGCTGGCGTCGCTTCCCAACCTGCACCTGGTGGCCTCCCTGGACCACATCAACGCTCCTTTAGGTGGGCGTTTGTGAGAATCTGTGCCGCAGGTCTGATCAGGCTCAGGTTTCCCAGCTTCTGAATGTTTCTGATGCGCTTTTAGTGTGGGACCAGTTCAAGCAGAGCCAGTTTAACTGGCTGTGGTGGGAGTGTGTGACGTTCCAGCACTACGCTGAGGAGACGTCGTATGAAAACTCGCTGCTGGTGCAGCAGACCGGCGCCCTCGCTCTCTCCTCCCTCACACACGTGCTGCGCAGCTTGACACCGAACGCACGGTAAGACGGACATTTTCACGCCGTCATCCGTTCGAGTCGGAAACTTCTCATCCGCCATCTTTTCTTCTTTCTGCAGAGGAATCTTCAAACTGTTGGTGAGGTTCCAGCTGGAAAACAAAGACAACCCTTCGTACGCAGGTGGGAACGTTCAACACCTGAAGCTGCTTAAGTGTCTGTTTGGCCACATTTACATGAGTCTTTTAGTTCCTCTTTAGTTCAGAATAAGCATGAGCATTCGATAAAATTGTCTTAATCAATTATCAGGAGATTATCCATTGATTATCGATTAATCATCAATATGAAAATCAAATATTTATAGCCTATATTTAAATGAAGTAAGGTAGAAAAAACCTCGTTTGATTCCTTAATAAGATGAACGACTTATGTTGTAATTAAATAGGATTCATCCAGTGGTTGCATTGGAAAATAAGTGCTTACTCAGAACTTCAGCAACATTCTGAAGATGCATTTGATTAATTGATTAAAGTCTTAACGATCAATTAATCGGTCATCAATTAATTATGCCCATCCGTAGTTCAGTATTAAAGTTAATGCCGCCTTAAACAAATGAAAAATTGATCATGCAAACACTTAAATTTGACACAAATGTTCATTCCGAATTAAACTTAATTCAGAATGAAGTGGCTGGTTTTTCTATTTCTAATTCTGAATCAGATAATTTCTCTCTCATCCTCTACAGGTGCTACACGGAAAATTAGAATATGCTGGAAAAGTTGTTTTATTCTGGCAATTCAACATAAAAGGTGAAACCAATACATTTTATATACTAAGTACAGATCCAAGAGTTTACTTTCAGAGGCCTGACTTTTTTTATTTAAAATCCATTTTTTATTGATTACAAGAAATATTCAAGAATAGAGTTCTTTAATTTGAGGTTTGCTGAATGTGCAAATCCTTCTCAGCACAATCTAAACAAATAAAAGCTGAAATATGTTGATTTGTATCCTATTTGTCTATATGAGTACATTTAATCTTTGAAGTGAAGTTACAGGTACTTCTCGGAAAATTTGAATGTCCTGACTAAGTGCTGCATTTCTGTAACTTAACTTCACAGATTAAATGTATTTATACGTGTATTTCATTTATGAAATCCTCTGAAAGTAAACTAAAAATGTTTCGGTTTCACCTTTTATGTTGAATTGCCTGAATAAAACAACTTTTCCGGCATAATCAAATTTTCCGGGTAGCATCTCTATCATGTAAACTTTAATTTAGTTTAATTCCTGTCGTTCTGAGCATGCTCATTCCCTCATCCTGTCTGCATGCCAACCATACACAGTACATCCTGTCTGAAGCAAACAGGCTCAAACTGAGTCTTCAGGTGAAAGTGACGTAGCTGCTGCTTCATAACTAGAATCCACATCATGCGAAAATGTTTATTACAACGTTTTCTCGTATTGGAGCAAAGGAAACAAAGGGGTTTTTAACAAACGGTACGTCACTTCCACCATCCAACCAATCAGAAACCTTCCAAACCCCTGGATTTAAAGCTGAATTAACAAAACATGTTTTCCATTTAAACCTTAATTCATATGGGTGTAACGATTTTATTTAAACAACGATTCGATTCATATCACGGTTTGTGGTTACAATACGATTCATGAACGGTTATAGTTCATTTAGAACGATATGATCCGAAACGATTCAGTGACTTGAAATCGATTCAGTATATCTATCATCAACTTCATTAAAAATTCAACCAGTGTGATTGTCATAAATACCTGGATGCAGAGAAGTTTACTCGTAAGGAGAATCTTAGTTTCTTTCAAGGGAATCAGATATATTTAAATATGGGTATAAACAAAAGTTCCCCTCTCCAAGTTGAATCACCAGGGGCTAGACCTTTTCTGGCACAATTTTCAATAATTATACAAATTTTTAAAAATGAAAGTACAGTTAGTTCAAACAATATTTTAATAACCTGCTACTTCCACTATTTCTCAACAAAAAAAGTGCAAAAATAAAATATTCCATGCTTCGATCCAAAGTATTTCTCAATATCGATTCGAATCGATTCAATACCTTTTTATAACGATTGTAGATGGGTAAATATCGATTTTACTACGATCTTGCCAAGCACATGTCGATCTGTTGAATCATACGAATATAAAATCGATATACCGATTAATTGTTACACCCCTATTAATTCAGAATAAATATTTCCATGTAAACCTGATGGAGAATTTAATTCCGAATGAATTAATTTGGAATGAACAAACCTCATGTAACGCAGCCTTTGTTATTCCGTACTGATTTAATGCGTGCGCTCTGTGCAGGACTATCGTTCCAAGACTTCTACCAGCGTTGTCGGGAGGCTTTCCTGGTGAACTCTGACCTCACGCTGAGGACTCAGCTGACCGAGTTCAGAGACCACAAACTGATTCGTACACGCAAGGTCAGCTCCCTGTTAGATTTCACCCGGAGCGAACTGCTCTCTGTTTCCATCTTTCGCTAACTTTGTCCCCGTGGTGCTGCAGGGTGCAGATGGAGTGGAGTACCTGATCATCGCTGTGGATTCAAACACGCTCATGGATTTTTTGGACAACGAGGACGACGACTGAGACGACTAAACTTCGGACTTATGAGCCGTCTTTTCCTGCGGATTTGACCTGAATCAGCCACTGACATAGGGGCTTACTTACATTTGATCACCATTAAATAAGATCAAATTATTTGGCCCAGTTGTACCAATATTCCACTCACACGTTTCTACGTGCTAATTTTTACAGAATCTCTGTTATTAAAAACAACACTTGGGAGTCACTTTATTGCTGGCTGTCTTTAATTACAGAAATATATTTACACATATTGCAAAATGTACATTCATCTGCTTTTCCAAGGCAGGCAGCCATGCAGCTATAAAGACAGTGGTAGAAATCATTATCTGACCACGAGGGAAAACTGGGTCTCACAGGGAAAAGTGTTAACTCGGACAAAGCGCGTCGTACGGGATCCTGAGGTTTGTGTTCGACATGGAAAACGGAGTGAGACGACATGCTGTGAAACGTGTTCGTTTGGGATTTCAGCAGTTTTCTGTCTGAGCTGTGGATCGTTGCGTGTCTCCTGAGTCCAGCGTGTACGTCTGCAGCCTGTTCTGTGCAGCTGTGTGCACAACACGAAGCTCCTCCTCGTCCAGATCCCGCAGCAGCAGCAGAACTGCATCAAGAATGTGAGTCTGGACATAAAGGAGGGTTATTAACAGAGAAGTTCGGTATTTTGCAACCTGGACCTATTTTCTAGCATGAAATATGATCGTTTAGTCACCCACAACAGTTTTGTCAGGAGATATTTAGATCCACTGGCGATCTAAATATGGGGCCAGCTCATGGAGCCGCTAAATAAGGCAGTTTCTGCCACAAAACTCCTTACTTTCACCAATGTGTTGGTATGAATCGCTGGTCCGATCCCTCTGAGCTCCATGCGGCTCAGAGTTGCTTTTTGTGGTGATCTGTCATTATTTACAGCCATTACAGGCACTGTGATGGAGCCCCGAAGTGACGTCATCGAAGTCCTTACTCAAAGCTAATGGCTGTAAATAATGACCGATCGCCACAAAAACGCAACTTCAAGCCGCATGACGCTTATAGCCCGTGCATCTAAATATCTCCCGAAGGAGTTCAAGTTACCCCAAAACTATCTGGGTGAGTAAATGTTTGTATTTCATGCTAGAAAATAGGTCTAGGTTGCAAAATACGAAACTTCTCCTTTAATGGGCAAAATCTTTGAGCAGAATTCATTGTTGCTAATGAGAGATGTTACCTTTTTCATTTTTGGTTTTTCTCTGGTAGATGGAGAGGAAAGAGAGGAGAACTTGTCTCTGGAGAGGGGCTTCATTCCCAACTCTTCTCTGATTTTGCTTGCAAACAAAAATGAAGGGAGAGATTTGTGTGCATGCTTGCTTTTCTTGGCTAAATATTTCTGATTAGTTTGGGTGTTTTTTAATTCAGAAAACCTACTTGGTCTCCTCCATGCTGTAGTTTAGTGGGTCATTCTCTGTCTCTGCATCAGGAAGGCCGTTGTTGGGAAGCTGGTTCTGGGTACTACCTGGAGGTGTGCTGACCTCTTCACCATCCACCAGAGCAAGAGCAATTTCATCCTCAGTCACCACTGCCCACCAGAAAAGTAGCACATACACATGTACAGACTGCCTCAGATGGGTTAAGCAGTGGAAGATGATGTAAAGCTACACTATGCAAGTGAGCAAAGATAAACTCACCTTGATTGTCAAGTTTTTGAAGGCGAGGCAGGCAGCGCAACACGGTGAGCCGGTATCGGCTCGGGTCAGATCCACAACAAGGGTTCTCAGCCAACCAGAGCACTCGGAGACGTGTCAGTGACCGCAGGTGAGACAGTTCAGCCAGCGTGGGAATCACGTTCCTTCTCAGGTACAGCTCGCTTAGAGACAGGCAGCCAGCCAGAGGAGACAGAGATGAGATGCTGTTGGCACTATGGAGAGAAAGCATCAGTCTGGAGTCAGAGATCAGCCTGAATGAGCCTGCAGGTTTGCATCATGTCAAGAGTTAGATGGACAAACCTCAGTGTGAGCACCTCAATGTTGGGCATCTGAGAGAAGATCGAAATCTGAAAGGACATACTTTTTTACGGTTTATGCGTGCAATTAAAACATTGAGAGCGTATTTTAGATAAAGGTAAAACAAACAAACAAAAAAAAAGGTCAGTGTTTGACTACTCACGTCAGTCAGATTGCACCCCCTGCAAAAATAAGACGAGGCCGTGTTAATGCACATCCAAGACCTGAAACGACCTGAACCTGTCCACCGGTGGCCGTTATCATGTTGACCGAAAGCCAACATCATTCCGAAGGTGCTAAAAGTTTATTAAAGCACTTACCAGCAGTTTAGTTTCCTCACGCTTTCCAAGTCGGAAGCCTTAGCCTTAGCAAGAACCAATTTACGCGTTAGCTTCATGGTAAATTACTGACCTTTTATTTAAAATGAAGAATATTTTAAATAATATATATATCAACGAAAAAGAAAGACTACATCATGACGGGCTAAGAAGGAAACCATCTCATCAGCCCAAGCAGCGTTAACACACTGAATACGCATGCGCGTAACTACGGAAGCGTCCTTAGTTACGGATGAAATTTGATCATTTTCAATGCAATTTATTGTTGTTTGTTTCTTCTAATTATATACAGTAAATAATAAAAATATTAATATAGTCTTGATTTGGGGTTTTCTCTCCTTAGAGACGTTCATTTATGTCTAATGATCGTATCCTGCAGAAACTCAATCTCCCACAATGCAAAGCGAGCCACTAAGTAAATCGCGCTTGCGCGTTAAGCAATCCCTCTTTGGACCTACGTCTCCACTGAAACGATGGTGAGCCTAGCCTGTCCCTTCCATAATCCGAGTCAATCTTATGATTCTGGCGCTAGAAATGATATAATCTTATATTTAGAGGCTTCGTCGTGATCTTACCCGTTTTACTGGAGTTTTATTGATGTTAGTTTTATGATTAAATCGAGAGTAAAAGCGATGTTTTCATGTTCGTCGGAGAAAGAAATGGCTGCCACCATTGCTTTACTCATCAAGCCCAAGCCCTGGGCGGGCTGGTCACATAAACTTATTGTCTATGATATTCATAATTCCACCTTTTGCCAGATATTTTGTACTTAAAAACGAAGCAAAGTGGCGTAGTTAATCTCTCGTCAGAATGGGTCGTACCAAACTATAAGCTTTAAGTTAGCATGCAAGCTAGCTCTTTTAGCAGAAACCCATGTTCACCAACCGGCTTTTCGGATGTTGACAGCCATCTAGTTACTCTTAAGTTTGGTTTAATGGAAATGCTGCCAAAGATACACTATTAACCACTCTAAGAACATTGGTGTATCATAGCCATTTGAATGAACTGGATGGTACTTCTGCATCTGCAGTAATGTCATGTTGCATTTTTAATAAATTCAATGTTGTCCACAGGCGAAGCGCACCAAGAAGGTGGGGATTGTTGGTAAATATGGCACCCGTTATGGTGCTTCGCTGAGGAAGATGGTGAAGAAAATTGAAATCTCCCAGCACTCAAAGTACACCTGCTCATTCTGTGGCAAGGTAAGTGTTTCAGTCACAGTTGAATTATTACAAAGAATGGCCAATGCACATTGCTGAAAACGGGGCATGCTTGTCTCAGTTACAGCGAACACAGTAGTGTGCTTGGTGACTTGCACAGTTTTTAACTCTGCAAATTATTTGTGTCTGCAGACTAAGATGAAGAGGAGGGCCGTTGGTATCTGGCATTGCGGGTCCTGCAGGAAGACGGTAGCCGGAGGCGCCTGGACGTACAAGTATGCATTGCTCTTCTTTTTCTGCCGTTTTATCTGCCAGCAAGTCGAGTCTTACTGGATTTGACTCTTCCAACCCACATGTCATATTTTCTAACTGGTTTTTAGACATGAATGTACTGGATACTAGATTGGAAATAGTAACCGGAATGGAAATATGCTAATCATAGAATAAGCAATACAAAACTGGATTTTGACTTAATTTGTCAGCATCAGTGCTGGTAATTAATGGTAATCAAATTCACAGTAAACTGGTGTCCAGCTTGTGTCAGGTATAGGATTGGTTAATCAGGCTGTTTTTTAACTTTCCTCACCAAGGAATGTTACACCAACAAATTGGAGGGTCCTTTTTTCTTCCAATCAGAGGCATATGGCTCATATTAATCTATTTAATACTGTCTTGTTGCGTAGCATCCAGGTAGTCCTACTGTCAGTTTACCAACTATGGGGCTGAAGTGCAGAGTTGTAGAAGCAATAGGGCTTGTCCTGATGCTATATGAGGATTTTGTATGCAAATCTATCGGATATGTTGCATTCCAGGCTTTGAATTTATAATGATTGCAAGGACATGGTGATCATTACAACTTTACTGGCATTACTTCAACACCTTCTGACTTTTTATCATTACATAATAAGTGTTTTCACTTATAAAATGAAAATAAATTGTAGTAAGACGAAGATGGTGGAAGTCAAAGCCTTAATCTCTCCAGAAAAATTGTCATCCATTGGGAAAAGGAGTAGTTTAACACATTAATACATTTCAACTCACTCCAAAAGCAGAGATTTTACTTTATTACAAAGGTTAACAAATAAGATTGCGTGACAACACCACCGTTTCAGTTATGAGAGAAAAATATTAATCTTCAAAAACTGGTGATGAATAAAACTGGATGCTTTAACACAGTTTAACCCGATGTTCTTTGTCTTCCTTCAGCACAACGTCTGCTGTCACAGTCAAGTCCGCAATCAGGAGGCTGAAGGAGCTAAAGGAGCAGTAAACCGGTACGCGGCAGCCACTGGCGGATTTGGGACTTTTTCTATAATCGAACCGACCTGGACGTGTCCTCAACATCCAAAAATAAAGCAGTCTAGCCCGGAGTTATTGTTGGTGTCTTTGTAACTTTGTTTTAAATGTGAAAACCTGTCATCTGTCAAATCCTTCCTGAGAGAGAGAGAGCGCTTTACTCCAGCTCATGTTTTCAGGGTAGATAATTCTGGGCTTGGTGTTAACACCTGGGGCCTATACTACAAAGCCAGTTTAACATACCCGGGATTTCTCTGTTACCTGGGTTGACTTAACTAGACATCCGCGATGTTGATTTACGGTACTACAAAGCTGGTTATCAGCTCGGTAACTCAACCCGGAGTTTCCCTGTCTGGATCAGTGCGCGTTCACATAAAAGGGGCGGGGACTGCAGCATCTGACCAATCAGCGAGGGTATTCCTTGCCGTCTGCAGGGCATGCTTAAAGCGCAGACAATTATTCCTCAGAAACTTTAAAGAATTTAAACACATTAAAACAAACCTTTTGTTACTGCCGCAGCTTCAGTCAGCATGAATTTCAGACTTAATTAATGTACAAATTTATCATGGGCCTCATTATTATTCCATCGGACAATATAGGCCTACGTAGCCTACAGCCAGCACCCTGATCACTTTATTACCATCAGACGTTTCGGACAGCCTCCTCCCTTTCCTTTATATTTCTTCTGTGTGACTGTTACCGACATAAATAAAGTTAGATTTCGATTAAATTTTAAGTTTCAGAAACTGAATAAGAAAGAAATAGTTAGATTTATGGAGTGATCCGGATACTATGCATTCAAGTAAAAAAA